>JAKCPI010024658.1:0-17152 GCA_023213315.1 Euborellia annulipes
ATCTGGTGTGACTGGCGCACAGCACACAACTTTCTCTTACCTTCGGTAATCGAAAGTTGTGTTCTGTGCTTGTCGCACCAGATTTTTTTGTGTCTACATATATTTAGTTCCCGACAGTACGGAACATTTGAATTCAGATGTAAAATTTATAAGTATGGGAAAATATTTATATTTTGTTACCATGGCAACCATTTCTCCTATCTTCCCTATGAAATACAAGAGTAAAGTGGTCTTCAGAAGATTTCAATTGCAAAATGAGAATATACATTTTAAAGAGCATCTAAAAAATAATTGATTTTTGAATTTAAAAAAAATCGTTGGAGCAAATTTTGAGAAAATCGAAAAAAACTGAAAAAGTACATCAGTAAAGTACTAGTACTCTTTGGCCGATTTTGATTAAAAGCTTATTTTTCCGGTCCCGGGGGGTGTTTAACTTAAATATAAAATTTCAACCTCGTAGCTCAATTCCTTCATGCTTAAAATTGAACACACACACACCCACACACCCACAGACAGACCATGTCGCGAAAACCACTTTTTTGGATTCAGGGGACCTCAAAACGTGAAGATCCATCAAAATCTCGACATCGAATTTTTGACATGAATCCAATACTTTCTCTCTATATATATATTGCATATATACATAGGTAAGAGAAAGTAAAAAAAAAAAAGAATTTATAATTTATGTATAAATACCTCAAAAAAATTTAAAGAATCTATGAATAATAATGACAACTCTTCAGCTAATAGTGATGAGGAAGAGGAGTTTCTTGTTTTATTAAGCTCGCCAGAAGATAAAATGGACTCAAAGATGGACTTAGAAATTGTAACCTATTTTAATGATAAGAGCAAACATTTTAATTCTTTGAACAATTATCCTTTAATAAAGGAATTATTTATAAGATTTAATACACATCTTTGTTCTTCTGCCCCAGTAGAAAGATTGTTTTCATTTGCGGGGTTTATTCATTCTCCATCAAGGTCCAGATTATCCGACAAAACTTTTGAAAACTTGGTTTTTTTGAAAGGTAATCATAATTACAAAGTCTATACCACTTAATATGTATATATGTCAAATTTTCTTTGTTTGCGTTCACTTGTTCTATTATTTATAAGTTAACCTTTTCATATTTTTATAAATAAATTTTTTTTAATATCATGATTAATTTTATTGTTTTCGATTTTCCAAAGGTATTCTCCAATATAAATTTAGCTGCCCCTTTCCTAAACTAAATTTATTTAGGGTTCCAGAATTACCCCACCAAAAAGAATTTTAAAATCAAGGAAAAATTTGTTTGTAATTGGTATTTTCAATCAGGGCCGGATCTAGAGGGGGGCAGTGGGTGCGTGTGCCCCGGGCGGCAGATATCAGGGGGCGGCAATTAAAGAAAGATTTACTAAAAAAAAGGTAAAATGATATGAATTTTGTATAGAAAATTTTAAGCAGGGGGCGGCAAATTAAATTTTGCCCCTCCTAAAAAAAATCTCGTAGTTCCGGCCCTGTTTTCAATGTATTTGAAATACGTAATTGGTATTTTGTATCTCGTTACACAAACCCGTGAATAATTGCTATCTTGTATTTCGTTACAAAAATCTGAAGTAATTGGTATTTTGTATCTCGTTACTCAAAATCGAGTAACTTGCCCATCCTCTGCTTATACTTAGAATGTACCATACTGAAACTAAATATATGTCGACACGAAAAATCAGGTGTGACAAGCACAGTACACAACTTTCGATTACCAAAGGTAAGAGATAGTTGTGTGCTGTGCAACCAGTCACACCAGATTTTCCATTAGAAATTTAGTGTTGAAGATAAAATAATAAAAGAAAAAAAAAAAAAAAAAAATACAAAATGTTTTAATAAAAGCCTTAAAAACTGAGATTAGTTCACATTTCTGCCGATAGATTGCTCTAATAACATTTATCCTTATTAATAAGGAGAGAATTTATTAATTTCTTAATTATTTAAAGAGTTTTAATATATATTTGGGAATATTAATTGTAGAAAGAATCCTTGTTTAAAAAATAATACAAAAAAAAAATATTTGAAATGGTAAGAGGGGAATTGTAAAATAACATTTAAAGCTGAACATATGGATGTGAGAGAAATGAGAGTTCTATTGATTTATATAGTTGTGAAGTAGAACCAATTTTAACAGATTTACTCACTCATTAGGACAGGCCCTGGCAACTCCTATAGGGAATATGTTAAGAGCAAAATGTTTCAATTATCATCCCAGGCACAGCGCCACTGTCTAGGCGATACGGGTGCCATCTACTTAACCTCATATTTTTTTAACGAAATTTCATGTCTTTTTTAAACCTTGCCTCAGCAATCAGCTGATTTCACTTGCCAGATGACACCAGATGACTCAGATCTCAGATTCAGTTTAAAAATTACACGAAGTCAGATTTAAGTTCTTCTCTTGTTATTTTTAAATTATCATAGTAAATTGGCCTGAAATTTCACCAGCAAAGGGAAAAATATTATCTCAGCATATAAATAAAGCTAAGTATAATACCTTTGGTATTGTTAAAGGGCATACATACTAATTTAAACTTTAAATAAACATTTCTAATTTTTTTTTTCATTTAACTTTGTTTTGTTTCATTTGTTGTTTTTTAATTTTTATTAGATAAATTTTATTATTTTTTATTCGTTTAATAAATATATTGTTTTTTATTTAACAATTCTTTTTATTTAAGGTGCGCGTCTCGGAAAACCGTTAAACCACGATTGACTCGATGCGGCACCAGACGGCGTTAGTGTTCCCCCATTAGTAGAGTCCCTGTATATCAGAGTCTGGCCATACGGGAACTTTTTTTTCTATTGGTCGCGCCATCTTTCTTCCTGATTTTAGCGCCAATTCAAATTTTCAATGCATCTCTATGGGATTAAAAAATATTTCATTTAACTTTTATAACGATACCCGTTCAAAGTATCATGAAATCTTTTTACAACATTACTTTAGAGGTTTCAATTTATAAATATTACTCATTATATGTTAAAAAACTCCATTAATTTTATTATATTGAGAATGCAAAGTTTAGGGTTATATTTAGCTGATTAGAATCTTAAAGTCACTTTTAATTTTGAGTTTATGTATATTTATATATGTATTTAGCTTACAATTTATTTTCCTAATTATAAAATAGAGTTTTCTAAGAAAATAATCGATTTAAAAAAGAATAAAACAAATATAAATAACGTTAGTAATTAACTTATTGCAAAAATAATGAAATCTTTTAAGAATTTTCTTTAATATTAAAAAATTATAATTTATACAAAATTTGAACTCAGAGATATTATATAATAGAAAAAATTTCAATATCTGCCGTAATGGGGGGGGGGGAGGCGGCTTTTAAATCCCGCACTGCCCCATTTGCCCGATTCTAAATGACTGAGGCAGAAAAATGAAAAATAAAATACCAAAAGATACCTGACACATATTTTTAGATCAAAAAGAGAACGTCTGGGCACCCTATATTTATGTCCGTGATCAAGAGCGGGTCCAGAGAAGTTTCTTGGAGGGGGGGGAGTAATCTGGTGTAACTGGTCGCTCAGCACACAATTTTTTCTTACTTTCGGTAATTTAAAAGTGCATTCCATTCCGTTTTTGAATATATTTACAAATCAAATTTGTAAGTTTTAATATCAAAATTTTTTTTCTCGAATCTCGGGGGGGGAGGAGGGGAAGGGTAATTGCCCTCTTTCCCCCCTTGTATTTGCCCTTGTCCGTGATAAAGTCAAAGCTCTTATCAAATTTTTCACATGGCCCTCGGGGCTTGGTGTAGAGGTTAGCGTGCTAACCTCGTATACCAAACGTCGCGGGTTCGGACCCCAGGCAGTCCGATGATTTTATTTAAGCCAATTGGATACCAAATGGCTTAAATAAGAATGCCTGGACCCCCAATAAATATAATTATTTATACAACGGTTATCGTAAAAGTCTTAAATGGCCTAAGTTGCCGAAAAGACTGTGTGAATGTGTATGTGAGTGGGAGTGTGAATGAGAAAAAAAAAAAAAAAAAATTTCACATATAGAGTAGGCCTAATTTATAAATTCCAAATGTATATTTTAAAAGAAAAAGTAAAGGAAAAATAATTCATTCATTTAAATAATATTCTTGAGATTATTTACTTTATTTTAGAAATAAATATTACATATATAGCTATGAGAAAGTGAAAAATGACAGATTGGGAAATGTCAAATTCAAATGTTTTTTCATTAAATAAATTATTTTGAGTAGTTTTACTTACTTTTTTTAGTATATAAATAATCATTAAAATATTAGCTTCTGTTTCTATAAGTTTTTTTTTGAATAAAATTATTATATAATTAATTAACAAAAAAAAATCATTTTTTCTCCATGTATTCAATGGAGCGGTCGGAAGAAAGATGGCCGACAATTCTAACGGTCGCTCGTATGGCCAGACTCTGATATACAGGGACTCTACCCATTAGAATACACGCAACTTGATCCATTTCATTCTAGACTTTCCAGCTAATTAATTAAAGGCAAAAAATTAATTATTCTTTAACACAATGATTACTAATTTAATTATCAACAACTTATAGAGCTCCTTTTTTTAAATATCTTTTATTTAATGCAATTAATCTAAAAAACAAATTTTTTTTTTTGAAAATCAAAAAAAGGGCTTCTATAAGTTGTAGATATTTTAAATAGCTTTAATTTAAAAAAAATTTGAGATCGATAGCTTCAAAATTGTGGCCGCTGGAAAGTCCCAAAGTTAGCACCCCGAGACGCGCACCTTAAGGTTGTTCGGACATTAAAGCACTTTGTTAGATTAAAAGCTAATTTTTTAATATGTTATTAATCACTATCAAATACGTATAAAATAAAATTTTGAAGCAGATCTGACACAGGGTTATCGTGTAATTAATTTTTAAAAAATTGAAATTTAACATGTAGCCTATGGGGAATAACGACGAAATTCACACATATCGAATTATATAGGCATCTGTGCAAATGATACAAAAACAAAAAAACTTACATTTTATTAATTCACTTCCGAGGAATACGTTAAAAATAAAACCAAAAGTTTCTGCCGACCGCTTTTAAAGATATTTTAACAAGAAAGTCAAAAAAATTCTCCAAAATGACAGTCGCCAATATTTAAAAATAATGAATTCTCGAGAGTCAGACCAGCCTGGCAACGTCGCATAGCATAAGTGTCTTATCTCTATGTCAGATACATTTTTTTTTTTCAATTTTACAATATTTTTTCTCGCGAATCGTCCATTGTGTTTAAACTGATTTGCATTAAACATTGTAATATATTAAATAAAATAAAATTTAAGGCGTTTAAGATTTAAAATAGATAGTTGATGAATGCAATGTTGCCAGTTCTATATTACGTGAAAAACTGCTCAAGTCAAAAGTCATTCATTTATTATTTTTGGTAATTAAATTATTAACTTAATACAATTATAAACTATGATAGGTCACGACTAAATTATAATAAGAAATTTTGGCATTCAAATGTTTAATTTTATTTAAAAAAAAATTTAGATTCTATTATGACTTACGATGTACTATCCGAACAACCTTAACTTATCATTAGGTTTGTTTTCCCATGATACCGTCCCAATTTTGGTGTGAGTGAATTTATATAAATTGTTTGTGCTCTTGCAGAATATATTTATATATATATTTGTACTTTCATATATATTGTATTATTTTTTATTTATTTAATAAATATATTGTTTTTTTAACAATTCTTTTTTTTTTAAGACATCACAATTTCTTTTTTCCCAATAAAAATATATTTAGAATTAAGAACTTGGTTGGCAAAGTATTTCAAAACATTTCAATTTAATACTCAATTGTCTTTACTTGATATATTAAAGTTTAAAAGGAAAACACAAAACTAATTCTTGAGGAACAAATCGTAAAAATAATAAATTTTTTTAAGCTGGTACCTACAATATTATTTGTTTTCAATAAATTAATTTTTAATATCATCCTCCATTTTTATTTTATATTTTGTAAAGTAAATTTATCTGAACTTTTAAAAATTGAGTATTTCAATGAAATGTATTTGTAATATTTTGTCGGCCTTTATGAATAGTGGGGGTAGCGAATGCGCACAAGGATGCGCAATGGTTTGAGCTTAAATATCATCCCACGGGGATCGCCACCGGCGCCTCAAATTGCTCTTACAACTTCTAACATGGGAGTTGCCAAGCCCTGCATTAGTGCTATGAAAAAACTTCGCAACAATACACCCTAAATAAAAATAACAAAAAAATCTGGTGTGACTGGCGCACAGCACACAACTTTCTCTTACCCTTCGGTAAGAGAAAGTTGCGCACTGTGCTGGTCACACCAGATTTTTTGTGTCGAGATATATTTAGTTTCCCATAGCACCTTAGTTTCAAACTTGCATTTTAAATGTTGACTGCTTGAAATAAACTATGGTTATTTTTCAAAATTTTAATCTCATATTTGGACATTTTATACACAATATAGAATCGTAAATAAATTAGACATGGGTGATACTGTATCAATCTGATATTTTGTATCAGGTAAGAAAAAGTAACAGGTAAACATAATGGGTACGAGCAAAAAGTATCGGGTATTTAAATACCCAGTTACTTGTATTTTTACTTTTTAATTAATGTTTTTATATAAAAAAAAAAATTGTTTCATTAAAAAAAAATATTTTTTTCATTTCTGCTCTCTTTCTTAAAGTGAATAAAAGAGAAATAATGTATTAGTAATAATTAGAATGGTATTTAATTATTATAGGGCCTAGTGAGAAAAGTAGAGTAAAAAATGTAAAAATGTTTCTGAATGACGTTCGTAAAGCGCGCCAGAGCATAGCAAAATTGCCCTGCCAGGAGAGAAGAGACGGGGCGGGGCGTCGCGAGTTGAGGGTTGCAAGAGAGGAAAGAGAGAGCAGGCCTGAACAGGCGCAACGAAAACTGTATCGGGTAAGAAAGAAACGACACTCTAAAGTATTTGATCAATGCGCAAGCGCGAGATATCAGGTACGAGTGAGAAAGGAATACCGAGCAAATAACAGATACATTTTTGTATCTGTTATTTGAGTATCAACAACTCGGGCATACTCGACTGGACCTGGACTGGACGCGTATTCCTTTCTCACTCGTACCTGATATCTCCTCGCGCATGCGCATTGATCAAATACTTTTTACTTTAGAGTCGTTTATTAGCCGATAAAGTTTTCGTTGCGCCTGTTCCAGCCTGCTCTCTCTTTCCTCTCTTGCAGCCCTCAACTCGCGACGCCCCGCCCAGCCACTTCTCTCCTGACAGGGCCATTTCTCTATTGCTCTGGCGCGCTTTACGAACGTCATTCAGAATCATTTTTACATTTTTTACTCTACTTTTCTCACTAGGCCCTATAATAATTAAATACAAATCTAATTATTACTTATACATTATTTCTCTTTTATTCACTTTGAAAAAGAGAGCAGAAATGAAAAAAATATTTTTATATTTTTTTTTTTAAATAAATAAGTTATCTGATTTTTACTTTGAAACTATTTTTTTTTTTTATATAAAAACATTAATTAAAAAGGTAAAAATATATGTAACTGTGAATTGAAATACATAATGAACTAGAATTAAATTAAATTTCGTTCGCCGGCACAGAAATTTGTTAATTATTTTTCTAATGCAGTATATAAATTGACATTTTAAATTTGGAGACATGTCAGTTCACTCAGTTTGGAAAACTCTTTAGTAATGAATAATTATGAGTTTGTTCTCAACACAAGAATAAATAGGGTAGAAAACATTTGAAAAAATGTTAGACACGTTGTTATTGACTTGAATTAATGTAAAGTTAGCGTTGCTGGGTGAAATTTGTTTCGGGTACAAAAGTATCAGGTAAAAGTATCGGGTCAGAACAAGTACCTGTAACAGCTGGTACCTGGTACAGTAAAATCGAGTAATGACCCATGTCTACGAGAGGGAGTAGAGATGGGCAAAATCGTTCTTTTTGAAGAACGGGTCGTTCGCCGTTCGATCTCTGAAACGACTAACACCCGTTCATCGTTCTTTTTTCATTGTCTCTGACCCCCCCCCCCCCCGTCTCATTAAGGACGAAGGTTTTTTTTTATCACACTTTTTTCTCATTCCCACAGTCTTTTTCGGCAACTTATAAGACTTATAAGGCTATATAAGACTTGACAATAACCGTTATTTATGGATCTATCTATATTGGGGTCCAGGCATTTCTATTTAAACCATTTGGTATCCAAATGGCTTAAATAAAATCATCGGACTGCCTGGGGTCCGAACCCGTCGCGGGTTCGGTATAGAAGGTGGGGCCAACTACAGCAAGCCCGGGGCATGAAGCAGGTTAATTTACATACTTTAGTGTTGAAAAAATATTTAATTTTATTTTAATATGTCAAGTTGGATATTTACTAGCCCACAGACTTAATAAAAATAATCTGAAATAAAATGAATATAAATAATGTTTAGAAAAAAATTAACGATTAGATATAATAGTTTTATGAAAAATATTAATACCTTTTAATAAGTTAAAATTTGGTTTCATAATATTTTTAAGGTTCTAAGCTTTTCTAAGGCTTTAAGCTGTTCGTTAAAAAAAAATTACCATATCCATCGTGGTAACAAATGGCAAAATATTAATATCAAGTGTGCTCTGGAATCAATATTATCAATAATTTGTATTTTTTGGACATATCGATACCTTATATCATCTTTGAGGGTTAAAAAATAGTTACTTCTATGCATTTTGATAAAAAATTAAACAAAAACACCAAAAAAAACAATCTATAAGGTTTAAAAAAAACAACGATATGAATAATTCAATGACAAATGTCAGTTTTGATTGCCCGCCACCCGAATTTTATCGATAAATCCCGAACAAACTCGAAGAAATAAGGAAGAAAAGCTAAAAAAAAATGAACGGAGGACTGCCCGTTTGCCGAAGACAGGCCAAAACAAATGAACGGATGAACGGCCGTTCGCCAAACGAACGGATAAAACAATTGAACGGAGGACCGGCCGTTCGCCAAACGAACGGATAAAGCAAATGAACGGAGGACCGGCCGTTCGCCAAACGAACGGATAAAGCAAGTGAACGGAGGACCGGCCGTTTGCCAAACGAACGGATAAAGCAAATGAACGGAGGACCGGCCGTTCGCCAAACGAACGGATAAAGCAAGTGAACGGAGGACCGGCCGTTTGCCAAACGAACGGATAAAGCAAATGAACGGAGGACCGGCCGTTCGCCAAACGAACGGATAAAGCAAGTGAACGGAGGACCGGCCGTTCGCCAAACGAACGGATAAAGCAAATGAACGGAGGACCGGCCGTTCGCCGAAGACAGGTCAAAGCAACGAACGGAGGACCGGTGAACGGCGAACGGTTAAAAGCGCGACCCGTTCACTCCCGTTCACTTCGACGACCCGTTCTTCGCGACCCGTTCACGAACGGAATGCCCACCTCTAACATCCACACTTTGTTCTCATTCCCACAGTCTTTTTCGACAACTTTGGCTATATAAGACGACGATAATCGTTATTTATGAATCTATCTATATTGGGGTCCAGGCATTTCTATTTAAACCCTTTGGTATCCAAATGGCTTAAATAAAATCATCGGACTGCCTGGGGTCCGAACCCGTCGCGGGTTCGGTATAGAAGGTGGGCACGCTACCAACTGCAGCAAGCCCGGGGGCAATAAACTAGTTTATGAATTTGATTTTCAAAAAGTGGGTATTAGGGTGGTTCTTATTTTTAATGGTTTAATTTTTTTTTTTTTTTTTTTTTTTTGCGCTACCAACTAGTTTGGTTTGTATGGAAAAATAAACTGATAAAGGGATAAGGGTGCCCTAAGAGCCTTGAATATTGAAAAAATCCATTAAGTCCGGTAAAGTTGTAATATTAATTAATATCTCTAAAAACTGTTTTCTGAAAGTTTAAAATTTGCAGTCAACGAATAAAAAGAATATAAAATAGTAATCTAACAATCAAGATCGGACTGCCTGGGTCCGAACCTGCGACCCCTGGTATACAAGACAGGCGCGTTACCAACTACGCTAAGCCCGAGGGTTGCCGGTATTTTGAAATTCAAGATGAAAAATTTATAAAAAAGGGGGAAATATTTATATTCTGTGGCAACCATTTTCTCCTATCTCTCCTATGAAATACTAGAGTAAAGTGTGCTTCAAACAAAGTCAAGAACAAAATCATGGGGGTGGAGTGGACAGCTCTATGGGAAGAATGTTTATCATTTATCAGTTTCCTAGTTATATGACACTTGGCTAGATGGCAATACTAGGCTAGTTCAAAATTTATCCTGTAGAGTTCGTTCCATTCGCCAACAAAATAACATTTTTTCATGAGTTAAATAAGAAATACATTAATGCCCAATCGCACCGCACAATTTAAGTATAACTTAAAATAAAGTATCAGCAACATGGCAACGTTGTAAATTTTAGTGATATTCTGCTGATTTATTTGTGATTTAATATTATAAGACTTAAACGATACTGTTATTTATTAATAAATATATATTGGGAGTCCTGGCATCTTTATTCACGCCATTTGGGTCTTGAAACATGATTTTATTTTCAATCAGAGAACGTGTTATCTTAGCAACGAACGTGGTTAGCAACGGATGACAATGAAAGTTTGTTAAATTTCATACTTAACCCCCAAATATTTAAGCCCTCGATTTCGGGGGCTTAGCAATGACTTAAGCTAAAAAACAATATTGATAATATAATATTAATTAACTAATAATAATACATTTTTTGGATTCGATTTCGATTTTTCTTATAAAAAACATGAACAATATGAACTATATTTTCGAGGATGATCTATATTATATTAGAGGAGGGTCTGTCTGTCCATCCGTCTGTCACGCTCTGACCAACTTCCCGTTGGAATTTTGAAACGAAATTTTCCAGTCTTATATTAGTAGAGCTGTGTTTTTCAATCTTTTTGAATTTACAGGTTGAAAAATTCTGGCGATTCTCTTGGTTCATGACCGACAAAAAGATTGTAAATCAAAAGACTATGTAAGTTATATGATTTTCTCTATTTTGGTACCTATTTCCCTTCTCCATGAAATTGTGTTTTTATTATCGTGTAGAACTTTGCCTTTTTCCTTTTGCCGCCTACCCTCCGTGTAGGGCTTCGCCACCCCTAGGGGTCCCGACCCACAGATTGAAAAACACTGTTATAGAGTGTCAGATCGTTATTAATATTTATATATAGTAGCCTATATATAAAATTGCTATTAATTAATCAAAAATCATGAAAATTAATATTTTGTTTCTGATTTTCTCATTTTTCTGAAATTAATATTTATAAACAATATGTATTTAATTTAGTTTATGATTATTAAAAAGAAAAAATTATTAAATTAAAAATAAATCACCAGAATATCACTAAAATTTACAACGTTGCCAGGTTGTTGATACTTAATTTTAAGTCATACTTAAATTGTGCGGTGCGATTGGGCATAAGTGGCTTAAAAATATGGATATAAATGAATTAACATTCATTAACATATTTTAAATAAAAAATAACAAAAAAATCATCTCGATTTTGAATAAGTATAAATTGTAAAATTACATAATGGACTTTAACATGACAAAAGATAATCATTCTTGTATTTATTATTGTAGGCCCTGAGGATGACTCAATAAGAGAGTCGAAACGTAATACGCGTCCGTTGGCCAAGAAAAGCTGAAATAAAATAAAATTATAATTGAAAACTGTAATTTTATTTAAAAAAATTATATATATTTCATATCAAGAGTCGCGGGAGCGACTCGTCGCCGAGCATGTGAAAAGCAAAAGAAAGCAAAGAAACTCTTAATACTACCATTTAGTTGATATTCCAATAGATGCCAATGGCCCATTGCATTTAGATGGACGAGTCGTCCCTAGACTATATTATCAAGAATGATTTTAAATCCTTAATAAAAGATAGGGACGTGAAAAAATTTTTTTGAGAAACTTTTCTCTTTCTGGGCGAATATCTCAAAAAGGTTTTAAGATATCGGAGCGAAATTTTTTTTATATTAAACTAGAATAAATAAGGATTATTTTGAGCACGAATTCAAAAAAAAATTCCAGTGCCAAACAGAATGGCAGAGGCTCAAAGTTGAGAGTTTGCCGATTTCGGAAGGTCAAAAGTTAGTCTCTTATTTTTCCTTTTTTTTTTTTTTTTTTTTTTTCTTTTTTTTTCTTTTTTTTCATTCTTTTCTTCAATTTTCAAATTTTTAGACAAAGCTACAGGTTTCCCTGCTGGACCGATTTGGATGAAATTTAAAATACAAATAGATACTATCAAAAACCCGATACCTTTGTTATAAAATTTCATTTTGGATCAAAAGTGACTTTTTGAGAGGTATTCAAAATTTCAAATTTGTCCTATCTTTAACATGGCGAAAAGACAATTCTAACTATTTTGCTCCCTGATGACGTCATCTAGGAACATATATATTATTATTAGTAATTTTCATCCCAAATGGAACAAAAATTTTTTAGGATAGATCCATTCAGATAGAAATAGATTAACGTGATAAGAAGGAGTGCTACCAACATAACAAAAATAAAAAACCTAAAATTTTATAAAATTTGGTGAAATCCTATGTTTATCGTTTCGAATGAATACCTAACGAAGTATTTACAATCTACCAACATAACAAAAATAAAAAACCTAAAATTTTATAAAATTTGGTGAAATCCTATGTTTATCGTTTCGAATGAATACCAAACGAAGTATTTACAATCTACCAACATAACAAAAATAAAAAACCTAAAATTTTATAAAATTTGGTGAAATCCTATGTTTATCGTTTCGAATGAATACCTAACGAAGTATTTACAATCTACCAACATAACAAAAATAAAAAAACCTAAAATTTTATAAAATTTAGGGAAATCCTATGTTTATCGTTTCGAATGAATACCTAACGAAGTATTTACAATCTACCAACATAACAAAAATAAAAAACCTAAAATTTTATAAAATTTGGTGAAATCCTGTTTATCGTTTCGAATGAATACCAAACGAAGTATTTACAATTTACCAACATAACAAAAATAAAAAACCTAAAATTTTATAAAATTTGGTGAAATCCTATGTTTATCGTTTCGAATGAATACCAAACGAAGTATTTACAATCTACCAACATAACAAAAATAAAAAACCTAAAATTTTATAAAATTTGGTGAAATCCTATGTTTATCGTTTCGAATGAATACCAAACGAAGTATTTACAATTTACCAACATAACAAAAATAAAAAACCTAAAATTTTATAAAATTTGGTGAAATCCTATGTTTATCGTTTCGAATGGATACCAAACGATGTATTTACATTTTACCAACATAACAAAAATAAAAAACCTAAAATTTTATAAAATTTGGTGAAATCCTATGTTTATCGTTTCGAATGGGTACCAAACGATGTATTTACATTCTACCAACATAACAAAAATAAAAAACCTTAAATTTTATAAAATTTAGGGAAATCCTATGTTTATCGTTTTGAATGGATACCAAACGATGTATTTACATTCTACCAACATAACAAAAATAAAAATCCTAAAATTTTATAAAATTTGGTGAAATCCTATGTTTATCGTTTCGAATGGATACCAAACGATGTATTTAATTTTTACTGTTTGGAATGCATATTAAAAGATCTATTCGGGATAACTTAATATTTAATAAACAAAAATTAATAAATAATATTTTCATGTAATATTTCACAAAAAGAAGTGAAATCTCAGCCAAAAACATCGGAGATGCAAAAAGGGGCGCCTCGCATTATTTTTGCCTAGCGTCGAGGTGAAATCAAAAAAATGCGCCTCGCTTTTCTGATTTATATAAAAGCGAGGATATATGAAACAAATAAAATTCTGTAGGGGTTTTATTTAAGTGAAAATATTTCCTCGCTTTTATATAAATCAGAAAAGCGAGGCGCATTTTTTGATTTCACCTCGACGGTAGGCAAAATAATGCGAGGCGCCCCCTTTTTTTCTCCGATGTTTTTGGCTGAGGTAATTATCCATTGAGTCTAATAGAAAATTATATAGAGTTATAATAAAGATTTTCAATATTATACTGCCCCCTAAATAAATAAACGAATAAATAGACTATTTAAAATTATAGTTTTCGAATTTTTTTAGGTTTTTAGTTCTCAAAAAAATTAAAAATCGAAAAAAAAGTAAATATTCATAAGAGCGCAAAAATTTCATAATTAAGTGATATAAACTATTGGAGATGTTTTTTTTTCTTATAAAAATTAAATAATAAGCCAAGGGCGGATCCAGAGGAGTTTCTCAGGGGGGGGGGGGGCGATAATCTGGTGTGACTGGTCGCACATCACACAATTTATTCTTAATTTTGGTAATTTAAAGGCGCATTCTGTACTTGTTTACCAGAATATAAATACAAATCAAATTTTTAAGTATTAATTTTTAAAATTAATTATATATAATTAATTAATAAAAATATAAAATATTTTTCTCAAATCTCGGGGCGAGGGGGGGGTAAATACCCCCTTAACCCCCCATTGTATCCGCTCTTGTAATAAGCTCTCTAAAATAGCAAGTTTAGATAAATTACATATAATATATATTATATGAGGTCATTTATCATTGCTAAGGAGTTAAATTAAATTGAATAGGAGAAATTGAAATTTTCAGCAATAAGGGGCTCAAGTTGGATAATAGACTGTTCAATTCAAATTCTATAAAATTTAGACAGTAACTTAATGATGATATCATTGGCCTTGGTAAATTAAATATATATTTTTTTATCTGAATTTGTATTGTATTAGACTGATGAAGATAACTAACGCCCTCGAAGTTTCTGTAATTAAATAAATTAAGATTTTGATAGGGCAGATTCAGCCAAATAAAAAGCTTTTATATGCTTCTCGACTGCGGAGACGTTTCGAGATATTTTTAATGTCTCATCATCAGTCCGAATCGAAAAATAGCATAAAGGTACATATGCTGTATACTAATGACTACCTTTATGCTATTTTTCGATCCGGACTGACGATGAGACATTAAAAATATCTCGAAACATCTCCGGAAGTCGAGAAGCATATAAAGCTTTTTATTTGGCTGAACCTGCCCTATCAAAATCTAATACATTCACAGCCACCAAATCTCATTTAAATAAATTTAAAAAACTTATATTCCAGCAGAAGACAATTGTTTAAAATTTCTATATATATTTTTTTAATAATAAACAATACATATTCCTCACATTGAAAAGTAAACTTACATACCGCCAGAAATGTTTGGAATAATGGGAAAAGATAGTCAATTAAAAATCTTATAAAAATGTTTATTAATTCGCTTTTAATTTACATAAGAAGAAGGAATTGTTTCAATGCTTCTTAATAAGAAAATTCAATTTCAAAATGTTCAGTGGCTCTAACAATGACAATCAAATGTTTTTTGGCTCTCCTGAAAAATAAACAAAAATGGAGTTAGGCACTTTGCTAATTAGAACGTTGATATAATGTATACTTACGAGTGAAAAGTTATTTTTCTTGAAATCTCCTCTATTTTTTTTTTGCATTTTACTTTTGCCTGGTTCATCGCTACGATTGGAACAACCATGGCCTATGTCGAACAATTTGCTTCCTTTTGAAAAAAAAAAACCTTTATATGAGATAAAAATAAATAGAAATAAATAAATAATGTTAAAAAACTACTTATTTGGTAGTAAAAAAATAGAAAAATATAAGTTTTAACCTCAAAGAGAGTTGTCAATAAATTTTAAAATAATGATAAAAATATTAATTATTTAACTTCGATATAAGATGAATAAGGGCAAAATAATCATAAAAACATACCTTGTATATTATATGATAAATAGTTGCCACTATTAATTATTTTTTCATTAATTATTCGCTTGTTAATTCTTATACTTTTTACACAGGTTCCAATGGACAGGTCTAATGTTGAGGTCAGGCCAAAACGCTCGACCCAAATACATGCATGCAATTTGGAAATTAATTAAATTCATTAATGGTAAAATTAAATGCGAATGCTTATCCATCAAGTGCTGATATTTTATTCAATAATATGTATTTATTTAATCAATGAAGATTCTCATATAGACTAATTAAAAATTTTGTTTAAAATCAAAAAGCATATCAATTTTATTGAGCTGAATACATTTGTTTGATTTTGGCTCCTGCTAGATAGGCAATTCAAATAACCAACTCACTGATAGATATTAAATGCCCCACGAATGGTTAGTTAAATGTTCAAAAAGACAACATCGGAGTATTATTTATTCGTTCTAGAGCAATTAATCGAAAAATTAATTTATAAGTTGGTGATATAGAATCAATTTGCCAACAACCAAAAATGAACGTATATATATCTCATGGTAAGTAATAGATAAAATTATAAAAATTTTACTATTTAATATTGATCTTTTTGTATAATTTTTGTTTCTATTGTTTGAATAGAAAATAGATGTTCCTTTATATTTTAATGAAAGCAATAAAAAAGATATATATTAAAATTTAAGAAAAATTTTGTCTTATCCTTATCCCTATTTTTAGTTAAGAATGTCCCACTCAAACCCCTTAGACCCCGCCAGCTGGCATTTAAATGTCAATTGAATTGTAATGATGATGATGACGTGAAACGGAACAAAATCTCTAAATTACCATCAAAGGCATTCGGCAGACCCTCGCCTTTCTTAGGTTGTTCGGATAGTACATCGTAAGTCATAATAGAATCTAAATTTTTTTTAAATAAAATTAAAAATTTGAATGCCAAAATTTCTTATTATAATTTAGTCGTGACCTATCATAGTTTATAATTGTATTAAGTTAATAATTGAATTACCAAAAATAATAAATGAATGACTTTTGACTCTAAGCAGTTTTTCACGTAAGATAGACAATAGCAACATTGCATTCATTAACTATCTATTTTAAATCTTAAAAGCCTTCAATTTTATTTTATTTAATATATTACAATGTTTAATGCAAATCAGTTTAAACACAATGGACGATTTGCGAGAAAAAATATCGTAAAATTGAAAAAAAAAATGTAACTGACAGCAGAAATGAATATTATTTTTACGTTAAGGACTGGTCTCACTCTCGAGACTTGCTTATTTTT
>JAKCPI010024659.1:0-16521 GCA_023213315.1 Euborellia annulipes
TTTTATGCTTTTACATTAAAAATAAATTTTTTTAGGACATATTTCATAAAAAATACTATTAATTAAAGCATTTGAAACAATATTCCATGCTTAACTCAATTTTGAATTTTTTGGTCTTTGACACACCATTGAATAACACGGTTCATATATATAATCACGAAATGACAACTTTTATTATTGTTAGCTCACCTTATTTTTTTACTAATTATTTTTATTTAAATTCAATTAAAAAATACCCAGAATATCAATTAGTTATTAATCAGATGTTAGATAACTGTCAAAAATATTTTATTGATCATTAGAACATTTGGAATGCTATTAAAAAAATACTTTTAAGCTTTCAGAAGTGTCAAAGGATGGCCGATGATGTTAATGAAATGGTAATTTCATTTTTCACTAGTCCTACTAACCAATTAATTTATTGTAATTAAATTTTCATCTTAAAAAAGAAAATTGTGATTGATATTAAAGAATCACAGAAACTATTATTTTTTTTTTCGATAATAAAATGTTTTTTAAGCTATTATTTTCTAATGAAACTATTATCCTACATTCATAAAACGTTCTAATGATCAAAAATATTTTTGTATTCAAATAAAATATATTCCTACCTTAATATTTCACTGGAGTTCTCAGGAAGGGTGCCCGATGATGCATTCGTGATGGAAATCAGGCTTACTTCTTCTTTCATTATTTATTTTAACGAATATCTGAAATTAAAAATATACATTAGATTGTTTAAAATAATTGTTTGATTAAAAATAAATAAATATAATTACTTGATTAGGAGCTGTCAAAATTTTTTATCCAATATTTCATTAACGACACAACAGATTTTAAAAAGATTATATTCACCTTGAAGCCCATTTAATAAACAATAAATACAGATAATAATTATTTTAAGTAGAAATGATTTTCATAAGTTAATTTAAGATTTATTTAATTCCTCTCTGTTTTGTTGCTTCGACAAGTACGAGCCAGAGAGGTTGACTAGCGAAGATCGGAAAGTGTAGATAGACACATAGGCAAGAAAAAGAGATAGTAAAAAATTGAGAAAAAATATTAAATAATTTTTCTTAGTTTTTCAATATTTTAAATCAATTTAAATATTACTTCTATATATATCAGTATATATTATTTCGATATACAGTATAAATTATTCAAGCAAATTTTTTTTTAATAACTAGTTAATTTGAAAATTTTTAAAATCATTCTATACTCTTTGATTTTATTATTGTAAAAATATTAATATAATTAATTTTAATTATTTAAATTAAAAACAAATTATTATATATTTATATTTTTATATTGTTTCTTATAACCCTAATATAATAAATTTAAAATGGCAGTTAAGTTGCAAAACTTTACCTATTCTTTTTAATCATAGATAAACACATTTTTTTCTCATTCACACTCAACAGTCACACACCCTTTCGCACAGTCATTTCGACAACTCAGGCCATATAAGACATTATACGATAACCGTTGTTATTTTTTATAATATCTATTGGGGGTCAAGGCCATTTGGTATTCAAATGGCTTAAATAATCGGACTGCCTGGGGTCCGAACCCGCGTTCGGTATAGCCTAACAAATATAAAAGCTACAAAATACACGCATACCGACCATATATGGACCCTGTTATGCAATGGTGTGTCAAAGACCAAAAAATTCAAAATTGAGTTAAGCACGGAATATTGTTTCAAATGCTATAATTAATAGTATTTTTTATGAAATATGTCCTAAAAAAATTTATATTTAATGTTACTTGTACAATTGACAAGAAAAATTACATATAATCCAATGTAAACAAAAAACTTTATTGTTGATTTTCTCAAAACTCGATGTTTGGTCTTTGACACACCATTGCATAACAGGGTCCATATATACATTTAAATATATAATCGGGTGATGAAAATATTTATTTTTTTTTACTAGATTTCTGTAGGGAGCCTAAATAATTTCCCAATATTTTTACATAATTTTATAAAGATGATAAATTAATTATTTACTTTAACCCTCTCTCTTTAAAGAGATAAAAAATAAACTTTGCTTAAAGCACTTGTGACGTGCTTAACCTGTATCAAGTGGGCATCTCTTCTTCGAAGAGACCCGGGCGACCACTTCTCTTGATCCTCTTAAACACAAGACGAGAGAAGAGCAGAACAGAAGAAGAGGTAGAAGAAGGTAGAAGATGCAGGTCCTCAGGTCCTCAGCACTCCATTTATTCTTTAGTAGGGCCTTTGGGGCTGTCCGAACGTGCAGATTATGCAAATCTTGGACGCCATCGGCGAAGTCAACCAACCCTTCCCCTCGGTGTGAGTTTGTAATCGAGTTATCCAAGAAGAAACTTTAATAATGGCAGTTTCGTGGACTTTGCTGTGTGTGTGTGTGAGTGTGCGCGCAGGCATCACTACCACCTTTATGGAACGGCTTCGTCGTTCCGTCCTCTCTTTCTACTGACATATATATATATATATATATATATAAACATACAGTCACAACTAGGCTTAATACTCCGCCCTCTTACATAGGGCATAAGTATCTGCAGCCAAGATTAAGGCCCTGATGCTGGAGCTTTAGTTATATGACAGACTCCCTTTCCTTTTAGAAGCCTTAAGCCTCGGTGATTAAACCATTAAATTGTTGAAAAATCGTTTAAATAAAATTTGATAGAGAGTACAAATAAATTTACTTTAATAAATAAAGTTTAGTGAAAGCATAATTTTCAGACAGGTGAAAGATTTAAAATTTATTTTCCTTGTGTCATTTCCATAAGGGCGCATATAAAACTAAATGTATGTGAAAATCCTGGACCTATATACCCCTGATAGTGGGGTAGGACATTCTTAGTAGAAATTTGACTCCCGGTGCCACCCCTATCTTTTCCGGCTGTTTAATTAATTATATAAATTTTATTCACGGATCAAAATGTGATATATATCCCATTATATACATAGATATCACATTATATATACCGGTATATAATTTCTTTTTTATATCTTTTTACTTTTTCTATATGTCAAGAAAGTATTGGTTTCATGTCAAAAATTCGATGTCGAGACTTGGATGGTGGTCCAAAAATACTAGTACTTTACTGATGTACTTTTTCAGTTTTTTTGGATTTTCTCAAAATTCGTTCCAACGATTTTGATTAAAATTCAAAAATCAATTCTTTTTTAGATTCTGATTTTGCTTTTGAAATCTTCTGAAGACCACTTTACTATTGTATTTCTTTAGAACCAGAGGTAAAATGGTGGCCATGGTAACAAAATATAAATATATGGGGCATTCCACGCCAACTCGACCACTTCTGAACCCGACCATTTTTGATTTGGCTCAAATCAAAGGGGGGGCCATGGGACCAGCCATCCTCCGGAGGCCCTGAAAAGACCCATATTTTCTCAATTTTTCTTGGGGCAAGGAGCTTTCTGGGGAGGGCCAGGCCCCCCGGCACCCCCCTAGTTACGCCCATGTTTCTAAGCTTTTACTTGACGCTTCAAATTCTTCAGTAGTTGAATACACAACTAATTTCTATCTTTTTCAGGATAAATGGAATTTTCTCGATTTTCATCACCCCTAACTATTATTATTATTATTTTTCTTCAATTTTCTAGAATCTCAGTCAATCCTGGAAGAATTTAAGAGCACCATCATGATAAATAAGCGGAGAAAAATTTTTTTTTTTTTTTCAAAAATAAAAAAAATAGAACGCGAAATAATCCCACTCTGAAATTTTCAGAGAATTTGTAGAAAAAATCAAAGTTTTTTATAAAAAAAAAAAAATTAAAAAAAAAAGTGTCATTCATCCCGAAATTTTTGTTTTTTTCCGAAAATGTCAAAAAAAACGTTTAAGATGAATCTGTAAAATTTTGTCATATTTATTTCTGAAAAGTACATTTAAAGACAAAAATTTCAAAAAAAAAATCGTCCCGATAAGTTAATTTTTGACAGTTTTACGGTTATTTGAAAAAAAATCGATGTTTTTGAAAATGCTATAACTTTTTTTTGGCTGGGTCGAAAAATCTGAAAAAATTCTCAGACACGTTTTCAATAGGGTACAAAAAGATGACAAAGTTTCAGCCAAATCAAAAATGGTCGGGTTCAGAAGTGGTCGAGTTGGCGTGGAATGCCCCATATATATTTTTTTTAACACTCACACTTTTTTCCCATTCACATTCTCACACACATACACACAGTCTTTTCGGCAACTTAAACCATTGAAGACTTTATACGATAACCGTTATTATGAATATACCATGTATATATATTGGGGTCCAGGCATTTTTGGTATCCAAATGGCTTAAATAAAATCATTGGACTGCCAGGGATCCGAACCCTCGATCTCTGGTATACAAGGTAGGTGCGCTTCCAACTACACCAAGCCCGAGGGCCAAAATATAAATATTTTCCCATGTTTATAAATTTTACATATTTGAATTCAAATGTACGGAACTGTCGGAAACTATGTCGACACAAAAAATCTGGTGTGACCAGACACAAGATTTTTTATTATGGTTTTCCACCCAACTTGAATTGTTTTAAATTATCAAAAGAGATCCTGAACATCCAAAATGATCAACATACTAATAGATATTTAAATTAATTGCTCAAGAGGACCATACTGTTAAATCTGAAATAATTAATTAATTCAATTTTAACGTCTATTTTTTATTTGATAGATTTATTGATAATAAAATAATAAATATTCCAATATTCATTTTTCCTGATACGATATTCAATCTGTAAATATGGAAATATATTGATGGATGAAACATATTATAGATTATCATACAACTTGTTTTATTTCTCTTTTTGTTTTATCCTCAAAATCGAATTTAGATTTTTTAAATACATAATAGATATCCCATATAGTCTATATAAATATGAAATTACAATCATATCAATTTCTCTAAAACGCATATTCACTGATATGATACATCCATCTATCCCATTCCCTCTCCGAAAAGAGTGAGTATTTGATAACTGCCTGAGATCAATTTCCAATAGGGAATTGAATTTTAATATCACTTTCTTCAATAAAAGTGATATATTGCCATCTGACAAAAGAAAACAAATATATACTCTCTTTTATTTTATAAATTTCTTCTTCTTGAAATTCAAAAAAAAAGCTTAATTAATATTAAAAAGCGATGGCGAAATATTTCTAGTACTAAATGAGTTTTATGTGGAATTTTTTTTTTTTTTTTATAGAGAAATAACCATTTTATGAGGCGAATGAGGTGGAAAAGAGAAGAGATATGGATAATGTGGTTATGGAAATTACCTTCGACCCGAATTGAAATATTGAAAAATCAAAAATGTTAACATATTTTTTTTTTTAACGATTTTTTTTTCTAAGCTTTTATGAACTATATTAAAGTATGATTATGTGAAAATGTATTACGTGGGGAATATGTTTTGAAATTAGATCAATTTGAAAATAAATACCGGAAAATATAATAAATACTTTCTCTTCATTAACATACATTATAAAATTATAAATCCAAAGGGGAAATTTAAAAATTTTTCTAAATACAGTTCGTTGAAAAGAATAGATATATATTTCATAGAATAGATTGGAATGTCAGCGGCTTTGGAAATCTGATTTTGTTTTGTCCCAGATAAATTTTTTATTTTATTAATATAAATGAAATGAATAAGAAATTATATATAATATTTAAGATATTATATACATCGCGTAGGTAAGCCGCGAAACGGAGATTTATATAATTAGATATATCTAATTATTAGATATCTAATTATATAAATGAAATGATAACCAGTAAATTCTTATTTTTTTTTTTTTTTTTTTTAATTTATAGATAAATAAATAACACGAGGTTAAATTTCAAAAGGATTTTATTTTATGCGCATTTCGACGTTAATACGTCATCTATGACACAAACTGAAAAAAACTTTTTTTTTAAGGTCTTTTTCGGCATCGAAGGTGATTTTGACCCCGTCTCTATCTATTTCAATTGGATTGGTAGCCATTCTAAATGAAATAAATTTTTGTCGCATGAGACGGGATGTGAACCCTTGACCCCTAGCACAAGAGGCAGAAACTCTACCATTGAGTTATTGCCCAAGGACTAAATTCTTATTCCAAGGTTTATAAACATTAGTTTATCCATGGGCGTAGCCAGACATCTTGTTAGGGGGGGTCGTTAAGAAGAGGGGGGGGGGTTGAAATTAAAATAAACAGATTATTAATTATTTATTAAATATAATTAAGTTATAATTAATTATTTTCCTTATATAAGCACATTTAAAAAAAATTCCCAATTGGAAAAGTGTATATTTGTTTTTATGTTTTTAATACCATAGATAAAAAAATTTTCAGGACAAGCCAGGGGAGGGTATTGCCCCCCCCCTGGCTACGCCCATGAGTTTATCTGTCTAATATTGAAATATTATGACGACACCCCTTTTAGCAAAACCGCAGCTTTTAGTTTGAGAATCATTTTTATAGGATATTCGTGACACCTATTTTTTATGTTTTTTTTTTTTTTTATTCAAAATCCTTTTAGTTGAATATAGATAGGCCTATGCACTGTATAAATAAATGCAAATGTCTTGATAAACTGTCCTATATATCAAAAATAATTTTATCTATAATAATTTTATGTGTTTTTTTTATCTTCAATAATGTTCATTTATCTTTCGGTATGTTGATTTATTGTTTTTTAATTGCAAGAACATTTTTCATAAATATTTATTGAGTGGATTTTAAATGTTTCATAGTAGTCGAGGATATCGAACAAATATTTTTACCTGGTTTATAACATGAATTTTTTAGAAAAATTGAAAATTTGCAAAAGATCTCAGTTTTTTGGCACAGCAAAGGCAAAGCCATTTTTCTGAATCCTCAGTATAAATGTTTCTATAATTCCTAGTGCACACAATATAAATATAGTTTTGGCAATATATTAGGTTGAGTTTAATTCTCCTAACTTTAAAGCGTCCCACACACGCCGTACTTTGGTACACAAGCCCGGCTCGGCTCTCCTTCAAACGAGCCAAATCCGCAAGTGTGTGGGCTCTCACGATTGGGCTCGTTCATCAGATAAAGTATTTTATTTTATTTTTAGCTCTGCTCGGTTTGTAGGCGAGTCGAGCCGGGCTCGGGAGCCAGTCTCCAATAAGTGTCGAATACAAATCGCCGGATCCGGCTCGCGTACCAAAATACAGAGTCTATGGGGCGCTTAAGGAACAATTTGATTATTTAGGGATTAAAATACTTTAGAAAATGAATTTGCACCCGTGTGACAAAAGTCATACAACTCATAAATAAGGGTTTTTGAGTTATTGTGTGGAAAAAAAAGCTGGAAAGCTTACTCCCTGTGCCATGAGAACCGACACATGTTAAATTCTTAGTTTCCGATGGCATAAAACTTATTAATCGGTTACAGTATGTAATACAAATTTATGTGATATAAATGCTGTCCCATTTGGTATAAATAAATGTATCTGTATCGTAAATAAATACATTAGTTATCAGTTTAATTTAAATGGCCTCGGGTGTCGAAAGACTTGAAAAAATTAAACACACTGTTTTGCTGGAATTGTTGATATTTGAGTTGTGTTACTTCTATTGCCTGAGTGCGAATTGTTAAAAAAGTGAAAAACTCTTTAGATAGCTAGCTAGCTATGAGTAAGACTCATACAAAAGTCACACCTGATATATAAAAATATAATCTAATTATTTAATGACTTGAGACATCTTATTAAATTGTTTTGCTTATGATTAAAGAATATATTTATATATCCAGATGAGAAAAAGTGAGCAGCCGGATGATGGGAATCCATTGTGAGTGTGTATATTGAATATATTGGCAATGGCGGAGAAGAGAGAGCCTTTGTGCCTAAGCTATAAAAGGGAAGAAGGTCGCGGAATCCCAGGAGGGGCCGAATGTCGAAGGGCCGAAGGGTTGAAGGGTTGCCCTAAGTGAAGCAACAGTGCTCTGCTATATGGCTTTCTCAACTTCCACTTGTTTCGTTCGGCCTCTTCTATCGCAAATCTATTTTCTTCTTTTATAGTGTTTCCCACTTCTTGGATTCTTTTTTTTTCTTTTTTCAAATAAAATTAAGTTCTTTAAGTAATTGATTAATCTTAAAGCATATGCTTAAAAAAAAGAATTGAATCACGGTACATTTTAGGCACTTTTAGGTAGTGTTGTTGCTGTGTAGTAAATTTGTTTATGTTATGGATAAGGCAGGATAATATATTGATAAGCCGTGACCCTTAATAAGAATATTGATATTTTTGGAAATTTAAGGAATATCTAAATTAATAAAGATTGGGAAAAAAAATGAGCGATGCAGCTTGTTTTATTTCAAATTTATTCAATTAAATAGGGTCGACGTTTCGGTAATATATGGAACCATCTTCAAGGCCAGGCTAAAGTACAAAACAATTGTGAGGATGAATAAGTTACACTGTTAAAAATTTTCAAGAAAACTTCCTATACAAGTATAGGAACTCTGTTTCATAAACTGTTTATGAATATATATGAGAAAGTTCAATTTGTAGCCAACCAAACAAATTTCTTGTAGTATATTTAAAAATTAATTATTTTGGTAAAAATTGTTTTAATTTTTATAGCTATTTAGTTGAATTACTTTATAAAAATTATTTAATTAGTATGATTTTAATATACTTCATAAATATTTAAATAGTTTAGAGCGCGAATTTAAAACCAGAATTTAATAAATTTAGATTTGTGAAATAAATTTTAAAAGAATAATTTCAAGTTTCCTTAAAATAATTATAAAATGATATTAATAAAAATTCCTTGAGGTAGTCGAGTTATTTGAGAACGTTTAGACCAGTGATTCTCAACTTGTCGCGGTACACTTTTAACGATTTCAAAATTTGGCGGCACACAAAGAAAAAGATAAGTTTAAAAGTTGGTAATTTGTTCATAAACTTTTATATTGAATTTTATTTCATATCCTGGGTATATTAATATTAAATTACCGAAGTATATGAAAAATGATTGAAAATTCATATTTTTTTTTTACAGTGTACGAAAACGTCGAACCTGAATAAATTTGAAATAAAACTAGCTGCATCGTTCATTTTTTTCGATTCATATACGAACATCAGCAATATA
Source organism: Euborellia annulipes (assembly GCA_023213315.1). Classification (NCBI taxonomy): domain Eukaryota; kingdom Metazoa; phylum Arthropoda; class Insecta; order Dermaptera; family Anisolabididae; genus Euborellia; species Euborellia annulipes. The sequence goes on from JAKCPI010024659.1 coordinate 9,119, forward strand.
CATTCTTCAAATAAATTAATATAAGAGCCAATGTAAGCATATTTGGAAAAAAATGGTTAGAGGTTGGTCTCAAGGGACTAAGATGACGGCATTTGAACTCTAGATAAATTAAAATAGACATATTTCCTGGAATGTTTGAATATTAAAGTAAATGAAACAATTTTTTGTTTAAAAATAAAGAAATTCGGAGAAGTTTTTAATTAGTTAAAAAGTTAGACTTTTTTTTTTAAATATTTATTATATTTATTAAAAATTAACCTCTGTGTAAACCCGAAAGGTCAATTTTGCATATTTGATCATCATATGAATTTTATAATTTTACCATTTATTTGCAATATATTTTTCCCTTTGATTATTTATGATATTGCATCGGGTTTATTTGCGATTTACGATTGCTGGTGTGAATATAGGGTTTGGGTGAGGGTGGTTATGTGAATTTCTCTCTCTCTCCCTCTGAAATATGATTTGAAACCCTCGTTAGAATAAAAAACAGCAAAAAGAGAGTTCACCAGCGAGTGACTTGAAACAATTAATTAATCTGCAAGTATGAAGCCGTAAAAACAATTACACAGGCCGTTGGATTTTGCCAACACGAGAAAAATATTATCTCTAACCGAAAGTGAACGTCGCTCATCTGGCGCGCCACGGTATCCACAATATAGGGATGGATTCCCTGATCCTCATCTCTCACTCTTCATCCCTCTTCAGCCCTTCCTTAACTCTCTCTGATAAATAATGACCTGAACCCTCTTCTCGCTCTCTCTCTCTTACAGTCCGGGGAAAAGTTAATTATTTCTCTTTCGGAATTGCAAAATCCCTTCGCGGCGGATAATTAGCAATCATTAGACCGCCAACACACTCAGAATTTTTTCACAACAACATTAGATGTGCAATTTATTAAGTCGACCAAAAAGGATAAGATTACATCTAAAACTAGTAATCTCCCCAGGGATAATTAAAATATTCATCCAGGTTAAAATTCACATTTGTCTAAAATTTCAAAATGTATCATTAATCACGGTCATTATAATTTAATATTCTTTCTTTTTATGTATTATAAAAAAACAAGTTTTTATTTTTTTAATCTATTGATATTAACGATAATAATCATACATAAAGCACAAAGGGAAGTTCTTATCTTACACTAGATAAGTAAGTCAGTTGGAATGAAGTTTTAAATGGTTCTTTCAAATTAAATGAATTCCTCTCTTGCTAGGGGTAATTTCTAATTAGTCTAAATTACATAGAATCTAAATAAATTAAATTACATTAAAGGGAAATGTTTCATTCGTTAACTACTTTTTTTAAATATTACATAAATATTTTTAGAATAATAATAAAATCAAACAATTAATAAAAAATTTATTTTCCCTGTCAGAAATAATTATAAAAAATATATTTAAGAGAATTTATTTATATTTTTGGCGATAGTATTATTAAAAAAATAATTAGGTAGAAAACTTTACTTTTTATCATTCTTTATTGATTGTTACTCTAATGTAATTTGCTTCTAATTATTTCGACTTTCTATTCGTGTTTCAATAAAGTGCCAAAACAATTTCGTTAATTACATATCCGAAAATACAAAGAGAGAGGAAATGTAGTAGTGAGGGGACGTACCCAAGGGGACGCATGGCCTCTCACCCTCCCGCTCCCAAAAATGTCAAATTTACATTATAGTACTGAGTTAGAAAATAAATGATATAAAATACTCTATAAAGAGCTACTAAATGTATGAAAATATCACTAGATGAATTTTCAAAATAAATTATACAAATTGGCTTATAACAATATTAAATTTAAATCTACATACTAGTATTGAAATAATACTCAAACATTGGAGTATTCAGAGAGAAATAGGGCCCTAAAGAGTAAAATAGATGATAAAATAATTGAATATAAAAGAATAAGTGAAATTTTGAACTAAAGAAAAAAAAACTAACGTGGGTGGTCCTTACAAAATCACTCCGGATCTACTAGGATTATAAAAAAAAAATTTATTTTTATTGAAGGTGAGACACATTGTCTGGGGTGGGGAGGTGGAGAAATCAGTTCTTTCCTAGGTGCCAAGGATTATTAGACCGACTCATGTCAATCATCATTTGCTGTACATGTAACATGACATCTAGAAAAGAGCTGGTTTCATTTCTTTAGCTCAAATATTAGTAGTTTTTTTTTTTTTGAAAAAAATTATAAATTTATTAAAAATAAAAAAGTTCTAATTTATATTATATAGCCTACAGTATAAATTTTCCATCATCCTTGAAAGTAATTTTGCATTTTTTATGGTTTTCTGGACTGGAGCTTAAAAAGAAATCAATAAAAGAAAATCAAAAAAAAGTGTTTTAGATTTCAAAGATGTTTCAAAGTTTCACTTCAATCAGGAAGGAAATCTCTTCGAAAAGTAATCCTGTCCAGTTCCACGAACCTCATCCCAACTCCACCCTCTCAAATTTTTCGGACACAACCACCAATCCGAAATTGAATGATACGAGTGTTAAAAGGTGAAAATCTGCCTCAAACTCTTGATTTGAGAGATAAAGATTTTTTTCTTTTTCTTTGAAAACTCAGAGTATATTAAAAAAAAAAAACCTTTTTTTTATTGTGAGATATGGATATAAAAGAGAAAAAATATTTTTTTAAAAGATTTAAGCCGAAAATAAAAATAGGCCTCTTTATTCAGGGGTGGGAATTAAAGAAAGCGACAATATACCAGTTATAAGAAAAAAATCTGGTGTGACTGTCGCACAGCACACAACTTTCTCTTCCTTCGGTAATCGAAAGTTGTGTTCTGTGCTTATCACACCAGATTTTTGGTGTCGACATATATTTAGTTTCCGCCGATATATTAGAATTCAAGATGTAAAATTTATAAGTATGGGAAAATATTTATATTTTGTTACCATGGCAACCATTTCTCCTATCTTCTCTATGAAGTACAAGAGTAAAGTGGTCTTCAGAAGATTTCAATGGCGAAATGAGAATATACATTTTAAAGAGAATCTAAAAAATAATTGATTTTTTAATCAAAATTGTTGGAGCGAATTTTGAGAAAAACGAAAAAAAACTGAAAAACTACACCAGTAAAGTACTAGTACTTTTTGGCCGATTTTGATTAAAAGCTTATTTTCACGGTCAAGGAGGGTAGCTAACTTGAATATAAAATTTCAGCCTCATAGCTCAATTCCTTGGTCCTTAAAATTGAACACAGACACACATCCACCCAGACAGACCATGACGCGAAAACCACTTTTTTGGATTCAGGGGACCTCAAAACGTGAAGATCCATCAAAATCTCGATATCGAGTTTTTGACATGAATCCAATACTTTCTCTCTGTATATTAACATATACATATAGGTAAGAGAAAGTAAAAAGTACATGTTAAATTTTAAATAAGAATTATTCCAATAAAAAACATGAAAATGCTTGCTTAAATTAATAATTAGTAAAATAGTTTTTTTTTTCCTCTCTCCCTCTTTATGACCTAAATTTCTCTCATGTAAAATAATAATTAGCCATTATGCTCTTCTGTTATTATAATATTCTATATGAAATAATGAAATGTTTAATTAGTATATTATTAAGTTGACCCTTTCTCAAATTACAATAAATAGATATTTAAGCCAATTAATGTAAATTTAATCAAATCTTTTAATTAAATTTAAACTTAATTATTATAATAGAATTTATTTAAAGCTTACCTCTGATGAGATATATAAAATTTATTTAATTTACCGTAATATTATCAAAATAACAATCATATCTTTATTATTTCTTATTATTTCAAAATACAAGATATGATCGACTATTTATTTTTTTTATAGTGATCCATTTAAAATATTTTTGATCCAACCAAAAAATAATTTTTTTTTTTGTTTTTTTTTTCCGCCATCTTAGGCTGAACGCACACCAATTGAGCAAAAACGTTTTCGAACAAAACGTTTTTGCCTAAAACTGTTTTTTCAATGCTTTTCTATGGGTCATCGCTCGCGAAAGAGACAAAGCACAATTGGACATGATTAGACATCATTGAGCAAAATGTTTAGTCATTGGGCAAAAAATGCCAACGCACACCGATTAAGCAAAAATGCTCAATGGCAAAACATTTTGTTCAATGTAAAAACATTTTGTTCAATCGCTGTCCGTTGGCATTGAGCAAAACGTTTTGCTTTTGGACAAAACGTTTTGTCCGAGAGCGTTTTGCTCAAATGGTGTGCGTTCAGTTCAGCCTTAGGCCATATATACCAGTAGACTTTCGATTCATATTTATGCGAGACCAAAGTCCATGAGTCCATGAGGTTGGACCTGTTTTTTACTCGAATGTATAAATTTGCAATTTTATTTAATTTAATTTAGCTAAATAGATCTAAAATATAATTTCCAAATTTAACAAATTTGTTCGTGCTAATTCTTTCAGGGTCTTGCTTTTTGGTCTCGCGTCCCCCATAACACTATATCAAAATTTTTTCAAATATATCTATCCTATAACCATCTCTAAATTCCGTTTGACTAGTCTGGAAATAATTTTTGAAAAAAATGAAAATCTCTAAATAAAATTCATATACAACCGTAGAAAGAATCTGCTAATCAATTACTATAGAAAGGAGGTACTATTAGTCCAAGAGCTGGCGACGAAAATGGGCAAGAGTTTTCTGAAGGTTAATATTTTCAGAATAGGTTGCATTTTAGTGATGGAAAGATACTCTAGAGCAGTGGTTTCCAAACTTTATGTTACCACGCCTCCCTTAAAAATAATTAATCTTATGACGCCTCCCACCCCCCATCTCCATTTTATAAAATAATAATACAAAACAAAAAAAATATAAATTTATATAAAAATATTAAAAATAAATTTTTTTGCAAAAAAAAGTTTGTTTTTTCAAATATCGGGAGGGGGGGGGGGTAATTACACTTTTACTCCCCCCTCTTTTATCCGCCCTTGCTAGGGAGGCGCGCCTCACAGTTTGAAACGCTGGTATAAGGGTATTTTATGGCTGGTGGAATTTGTATCAGGAATGAAAGTAAGAAAAAACGAAACAGGAATTTTTTCTTTAAAAATACGTTTCGGCCTTGGTCAAATACATTCTTGGATGACCACTAACAGCTCCGAGGATGGCTTTGACCAAAGCCGAAACGTCAGCTGTTGAAATATATTTTTAAAGAAACAATTCTGGCTTCGTTTTTTCTTACTTTCATTCCTGAAGAGAAATATTTTTCTCAAATCTTATTTTCACGCCTTGGGAGGGGGGTGCCTAACTTAAATATAAAATTTCAACCTCGTAACTCAATTCCTTCATGTTTTAAATTGAACCCAAACAGACTTATTTTTTAGTCAAAGTATTAAAAAAAACATTAATATCTTTATGCATTATAGGGGATGGGGCATTAACCCCTCTTGTTAATGTCTCCCCTTGTTAAAACCTCCCCTTTAAGGAAATGCGAGCCTTCACCGCGAAATTACTCGCAAAATAATTTGAATACATTTATAAATAATTATTTTAATTTTTATTTTATTTTAATTTTCAACCCTTAATCCACCCCTGTGTAAAAGTATATTAAGGAAATTTGATTAACAAAAATATATGCTATACCGAACGTCGCGGGTCCGATTTGGATACCAAATGGCTTAAATAAGAATGCCTGGACCCCCAATATGAATATTATTAATTAATAACGGTTATCGTATAAAGTCTTATATGGCCTGAGTTGTCGAAAACACTGTGTGAATGTGTGTGTGAGTGTGAGTGTGAATGAGAAAGTGCTCAAAAAAAAAAATAAATAAATAAAAAACTAATTTTTTTTCAATGACACCTTCACTCCCCCTCCCCCTTTCAACAGCTTATATTCTCCCTCTACCCTTTGTGAAATACAAAATATTTAATTTCATATTCAAAAGAATAGTTTTTCGAAGCCAAATTATATATTTGTTTCTATCATTTTTTTCAACGATAAAATGCATAATAATTACCTTTAATAAGACTCTCGAGAGGGTGTGTTGGCTGACGGAGTGGTCAGGGTGGGTTACACTTTATTAATTGTTCACTTTAAATCACTTAAAACACAACTTAAAAAAAAAAAGCAAGCAGCAGGCGCGCCTGCCGCAGGCCACCCACTCGACTGAACGAGAGACTTGTCTTTCTCTGTTTGTATAGGAATAAAAATAAATGAAAATAACAATTCCCTTTTTATTAAAAGTAAAAAAATATCTTTTTCTCTAATCTAACTATATTTTGAGCTGGAAAAGAATGTCAACAAGTGATTTGGAATATTCCAAGGCCTTTCTTAAATAATCAACCCTTCATCCCCCTAATCAAAATAATAATCAACGCTATTTTTTGAATTTTTTCTATTTAGTGGCTTCGATTTAGCTAAAATAAATTAAAAAACATTTTTTTCAATTTTTCAACCCCTAATCCAATCTTTTTTTTTTTTAACACTCACACTTTTTCCCCATTTAAAATTAGGCCATTTAACGACTTTAACCCGTACTCGAATGTATCTATTAGAGTCCAGGCATTTTTATTTAAGCCATTTGGTATCCAAATGGCCCAGAATCTTCTAAATATTATTATTTGATTTATAAAACTAGCAATCATTTAGAAAATTGATCATGGTGACAAATATTCGCGCCTCACCTTAGACTAGTCCGCGCCTCCCTAGGGAGGCGCGCCTCATAGTTTGGAAACGTTGCTCTAGAGTCAGCACCACCGGGGGCTTTGGCGGGAATAAGCAGGTAAAGTAGCGGGAAGATGGTTTTTCGCAAATATCTCGAAAACTATGCAGCTTTCCGCAAAAATACATCTATATAAAAATAATCGAAATTAAAATTACAAACAAAAATGGTATAGCTCATAAAAGTGCTGAGCGCATAATTGTTCACTTTAGCGTAATTATGTACTAGACCATTTTGGTTTGCAATTTAATTTCGATTATTTTTGTATACATGAATTTTTGCAGAAAGCTGCATAGTTTTCGAGATATTTGCAAAAAATCATCTTCCCGCAACTTTACCGGCTTATTCCCGCCAAAGGCCCGGTACTGCAAGTGCTGACTCTAGAGCAGTGGTTCCCAACCTTTGAAGCCCACGGCACCCTTGGGACTAACATTAGGCACTATTAAGCACCAGCAGCACCTTTAATTGAATAAAAAAAAATCTGGTGTGACTGGTAGCACAGCAGATTTTTGTGTCGAGATATATTAAGTTTCCGACACTACGGTACATTTGAATTTGAAAAATTTATAAACTATTTGTTTATTTTTATTTTGTTACTATTATATCCTTTAAATAAACTATTAATAATTTTTTTTTTTTTTTTTATTTATTCCAATATCTCGCGGCACCCCCTAAGGCAATCATGCGGCACCCTTGGGTGCCGGGGCACACCGGTTGGGAACCACTGC
>JAKCPI010024660.1:0-32261 GCA_023213315.1 Euborellia annulipes
AGTCATGAGTATATTGAATAAATCGTCTTAGTTAGGAGATAACAAGTATTTTTGTAAAGGGAACTGTTTTAATAAATTTTTTATTTTGTGAGCTCAGAGAACAACGCCAGCTAGTCTTTTAGTTGCTTTCGAGTCGAGTCAAGTGCCGGTCGGTTGAATTATTCTCTCGCAAAAGTGTTCAGTTTCTCTTTATATTGTGTTTATATTTATGTGAATAAGGTGTGAACCCACTCAGCTCATCACTCCCCAATTGTTCATTATATTAAAGGTATTTAGTATTTGCATAACGGGCTATAATTTTATATTTATATTTTCAATTTTTTTCTCTTTTTAAATATATTTAAAAAAATTATTTTAAATGTTACTCTAATTAAGTCATATAACAAACCTAGAGGTGTAACTCACCTTCTTACTATAAAAGACGATATATTTTTTCTGTATTTATTAAATAAAATAAAAAAAAATTGAAAGTATAAATTCTAAAATATTTATCTTGTGACTGTGATGTACTCGTAGAGAAAAGTTGGTGGTGATGAGCCATTTTTTTTTCATAAATAATTTTTTTTTGCGATTTTCATTCCTGTGTTTGTTTATCTTAGGAATTTTTCGCTCCCTGACTTCCAAATTTAAAAAAAATATTAATTTTTATAAGTGCTTTCAGCTAGAGAAAATCAATTTGCATATTTCGATCCCAGTGTGAAGAAATACAAGCAAGGGTTCATAAATAATGGGAAGAAAAAAAATTTGGATAGAAATGTGTGACCATTTGTACAGTGGGGACATTTGGGGGGGGGGGGGGGGGCGTTTGCCTCCCAAGGGCTCTGATTTTTATAAAATTTTATATTATTCTAAAAAAAAATATTTCAAAATATATCTACGAGTATATAAACTGTACAATTTTTTTTTTTTAACTCACTTTTTTCTCATTCACACAGTCTTTTCGGCAGCTTAGGCCATATAAGACCCTGGCGATAACCGTTATATTATGAAAATATCTATTGGGAGTCCAGGCATTTCTATTTAATCCATTTGGTATCCAAAATGGCTTAAATAAAATCATCGGAATGTCTGGGTCCGAACCCGTCGCGGGTTAGAAAGTAGGCACGCTACCAACTACACCAAGCCCGGGGGCTGTACAAAATTAAACAATTAATTTGGGTATAGGAGACTTTGCAGCCAAGGAATTAAATAAAAAACTTTTATTTAATTATTAGCCGTCAACGTTTCGGTCGCAAATCACGACCTTCCTCCTTTGCGACCGAAACGTAGACGGTTAATAATTAAATAAAAGTGTTTTATTTAATTCCTTGGCTGCAAAGTCTCCTATACCCAATTCAAAGTCTACAGTCACTTCTCATCACTAGTTAAACAATTAATTTAATTAATTATCTTTTGGCCAAATTTGAGTACTTATTTTTAAGTAAATTTTAAGAAAAAAAAAAGTTTGCCCCCTCCCTAGAAAAAAATTTGCCCCAAGGAAAAGTTGAAATGACGCCACACACGTTGCTGTGTGTAAGATTTTACCACATTGGGATCGAATATAGGCCTATAAATATAATTAGGAGCGTCCATCTGTCACGCTCTGATTGATCAACTTCCCGTTGCAATCTAGACATGAAATTTTCCATCCTTATAAAGGATGTTATAGGGCGCAAGGAAAAATACTCATTTCTGTGCTGAGATAAGTTGTATTCTGTACTTGTCATACCAGATTTTTCTTTGTAGCAATTTCAATTTCGTTTGATTTTACTATTTTCATCTTTTTCTTTGTTGCTTTGTTTGATTGTTAATTTTAAAGACTTACGGGAAAGTTTTGCAACCAGTTGGGATTTTTTTGTCAATTGACCAACTCATGAGTATATGTGTGATTAATTGTTTAGGTATATATTTTGAAATCTCTTAATGTTTGAATACATTTCCATTAATGATGAGTAAGCCAAATGATTCATAAACTCAGCGATTTCGTAAATATATTCTATCCCTATAGGCTGTGAACTCTGATATTAAATTTAAAATATTTTGTTGTTGAAAACAAAAAACCTACATAAGGAAATCACTTAAAAGTATTCGTTCTAAAGAGGTAAAGAGCTAATAAAATTATTATTTATTAATTAATTCAACTAATAATTAATTCCATTTAATTTTTATTGGAATAATATTTTTCCTTTAATTGTAATTTTCCGCTTATAAAATTTTAATGATTTTTAGGAACGCCTTAATGCATTTTCCATAATCATATTTTATTCCAAATCTCGCAATACCTAAATCATTTTATTGGGCTACTTGCCCATTTGGCACATTTCAGCTTGAGCCCTATAAATTCCAAACCCCTACCTGAATAATGATAAACTGGAAATGAACAGTACATGGATAATCCAGATAATCAGATGAATCCTTTTATCCGAGATACGAGCTTTGCAGATCAAATTAATTCTAAAGGAGGCTTTGCAGGCTAAAACCATTTTGAGATCAATATCCGTCAAATGAAAATGAGCCCCATGAGCCCTTCGCAAAATACCCGCCACTTCACTTCATTAGGCAAGCTCAAGCAAGCTAAGCAAGTTTCTATAATCAAATTGAAACTTATTGACATTTGGATTTAATGACATGATCTTAATTTATACACGGGAGAAAAAAAATCCTATTTGTCTCTCGAGAGTATGCTTTTTTTTTCTTTTTAAATTTTAACAGAATTTGTTTTATGAATTTTTCGCATGACTAAATTATTAATCAAATTAAGTTTTCGCAAAGAACAGAATTGAACTATTTTTACGGGAGTCGTCTAAAAAAAATGCGATTAAAGGTCACTGAAATCACTGAGGTTTTTTGAATATTATTATGCAGCAAATGAATAAAAAATCTGGTGTGTTGGCCGCACAGCACACAACTTTCTCTTACCTTTGATAAAAGAAAGTTGTGTTATGTGCTTTTCACACTAGATTTTTTATGTCGATATATATTTAGTTCCCGACAGCGCATTTGAATTCAAGATTTCAAATTTATAAACAAAAAAATTTATTTTTATCATGGCAACTATTTCACCTTTCTTAATTAATATTTATAGTCTTGAGTAGATGTAGAGGAAATATTTTTAGTTGAAGTTTTTGTCGTAGGGATGATTGAAAAATCTTAAAAATCTTTCATATTTGTTATTTATTATTTTTCACTTTCTCTTACCTATATATGTAATAAATAATAAATATTGCGATCATGTCAAAAATTTGTTGTCAATATTTTGATGGAGCTACGAAATTGAAATTTTATATTTAAGTTAGGTAGACTACCTTCCCGGACAGTTTTTTTTAACAATCACACTTTTTTCCCACTCACACTGACATCCACACAGTCTTTTCGGCATCCCAAGCCATTTGGTATCCAAACCCCGGACAGACAGTTAAAATTTAAAGTTTTGAACAAAATCGCCCAAAAAGTATTAGTACTTTACTAAAGTACTTTTTCAGTTTTTTTTTTTTTTTTTTCAAAATTGGCTCAAACGATTTTGATTAAATTTTGATAAATCAACTATCTTTTAGATTCTCTTTAAAAAGTATATGAGTAAAATTTTTATTGAAAATTTTTTAAGTACACTTTACTGATCTAATATTTGAGATTTTTCATATTCATTTTTCGGTTCTTCCTCCCATAGAGCCAATGTTAAATCCTTATGGGGATTTGCATATAAATTTCGATTCAAAAGGGTGTGTGTCCCCTTTGCAACTTTTAACACATTAAAAAAAAAATTCAATTCTTATGAAATTTTGTATTTAATAAGGATTGTAATTTACATAGTTTTCAATATTCCGCTTGACTTTTTTTATTAGAGGAAAAAATGTTAATAAATCAGCTTAACGTTACAAACAGTACCTCATCCCCCTTATACGTTATCCTGTTTTTTTTTCTTTGTTCTGAACTTTTAGAAATTTTATTTTAATGTCCTTTTTAATAAATTATATTGACCTTATAAATCTCAAAGGCGTATATTAGTCCCTTGGGGATAACTTTTTGTAACCATTATCCAAATAGATTGTCTTTAGCTATGCGAATACTAATCCGCTTATATGAAAAGGAAACGATATTTTTGATAAAAGATAACAAATATACAATTAGAGCTTATTATATAAATTTAATAATTATAAAAAAATTTCCTTTTAATACTATGAACAAATTAACGGTATATTTAGCCGGCATGTCACGTTTGCTCTCTGATCTCATGAGAATATATAAATCTTTGTTTATACTATTTCAAAATTAGAAAAAGAAAGCAACGGAACTAACGTAAGATGACTTCATCCTTATAATTTACCTGGCTAAAATCTCATTTTATCTTAACTTGTATTTTTTTGTATTTAAAATAATTCTATGATAAGAGTTATGAAATTTTAAAAGCAATTATCTCATTTTTTCATCAAACATACATTGTATGTAACAGTATTGTCATAATGAATGATTGTTTCTAGTTTTTCAACATCTCTGAGAATGTCTTTTCATTTAATATTATAGAATTGATTTTATTAAGACGAAGAAAAATAAAATTAAAGAAGTATTATTTCTTTAATAAATTCAATCCCCAGTTTCTGTCCCATGGTAGACAGCTCTGATTATGGCCCATTCTCTGGGACCAAATCATTATCTCTGGATTAAAAATATTAAAGAAATAAGGCTTCTTTTATTTTATTTTTTCTTAATTTTAAAATTTCCAACCTAAACTCTAATTTTGTCACTGCTTTTTTCTTCAAATCATTTGATTCTGATAGTAGCGTAAAAAAATTCAAAATTTTCTTTTAAAATCAGGCTTATCATGGATATCATTTGTGGCTAGGGTAGGTAGGAACCCTTTGCTTTAAATTTTTCTCTTTTTGGAATAGGGAGTTTCTCTTTTTTTTTTTTTAATCAAAATTTTGAGTTTTATCTTGGGCTTGTAGCACAACTTTCTCTTACCTTCGGCAATCCAAAGTTGTATTCCGTGCTTGTCACACCAGATTTTTTTTGTGTCGAGGTACATTTAGTTTCCGACAGTACGGTATATATGAATTCAAGATGTAAAATTTATAAACAGAAAAATATTTATATTTTGTTACCAAGGCAACCATTTCTCCTATCTTTCCTATGAAATCCAAATACAATAGTAAAGTGGTCTTCATAAGATTTCAATGCCAAAATGTGAATATACATTTTAAAGAGCATCTAAAAAATAGTTGTATTTTTAATTTTAATCAAAATGCTTTAAATTGAAGACACACACACAGACACATCACGAAGACCACTTTTTTGATTCAGGGGACCTCAAAACTTGTATATCCGTCAAAATCTCGACATCGAATTTTTGACATGAGTCCAATACTTTATATATATGTATATTAACATATACATATAGTTAAGAGAAAGTAAAAATAGTGGACAAATAATCTTAAAGTCAAGGTGCATGGGTTCGGATCCCAGGCAAAATGGCCCTCTATGCCTAAAAAAAAAAATCTGGTGTGACTGGCGCACAGCACACAACTTTCTCTTACCTTCGGTAATCGAAAGTTGTGTTCTGTGCTTGTCACACCAGATTTTTCGTGTCGACATATATTTAGTTCCCGACAGTACGGAACATTTGAATTCAGATGTAAAATTTATAAGTGTGGGAAAATATTTATATTTTGTTACCATGGCAACCATTTCTCCTATCTTCCCTATGAAATACAAGAGTAAAGTGGTCTTCAGAAGATTTCAATTGCAAAATGAGAATATACATTTTAAAGAGCATCTAAAAAATAATTGATTTTTGAATTTAAAAAAAAATCGTTGGAGCAAATTTTGAGAAAATCGAAAAAAACTGAAAAAGTACATCAGTAAAGTACTAGTACTCTTTGGCCGATTTTGATTAAAAGCTTATTTTTCCGGTCCCGGGAGATGTTTAACTTAAATATAAAATTTCAACCTCGTAGCTCAATTCCTTCATGCTTAAAATTGAACACACACACCCACTCACCCACCCACACACACACACACACAGACAGACCATGTCGCGAAAACCACTTTTTTGGATTCAGGGGACCTCAAAACGTGAAGATCCATCAAAATCTCGACATCGAATTTTTGACATGAATCCAATACTTTCTCTCTATATATATATATTACATATATACATAGGTAAGAGAAAGTAATATATATATATTTTCAAACCTATCACCTCGTTTCTTAATTTACCTAATTATATTTTTTTCTTTTTTTCTTGCCATTAATCCCACGATGCGGATTCGGCATTCATAATCTATAATATCTAAACTTTACTTTTATTTACATAAATTTTCACTCTATTATCTTCCAATTTTTTCATACGATATTTTTTAGTCAATATCTTCAAACGTTATTTAAATTTTTTTTTTTCTTCTTTCATTCAACTCCATTAAGTCTTTTCATTTTCATCATTTGTGAAAGCAATTACGAATTCTAGTTCATGATTGAAACAAACCCTCTTTAGGGCTCTTACAGCTTGCGATGAATATTTATTATTCAAATCCATTTATATTACAAACTACGCAGACTATTTGGCCCATATGTGACTCTCCACACAAACACTCTCGGACTAAAATGCATCCCTCTTTTAAATGGATAATGCAATTAAATTGTGTTTGTGTGTGTATTTACCTCAAACACTAATTAAATAAAATATTTAATTTATAATAAAAAAAAAAATGTTCATACTCATTTCCTTAATAAAAAGTTCATATAACATTTTCAAGCTAATCCATATTTATGTCTTTTATTGTGGAATATTTTACTCTAATTAATAATAGGCTGTATATAATTCGTTTTATATAAATTATATATTCATACTGAGGAAGGAAAAAATTAAAATTTTTTTATAAGGAGGGAAATATTTAGGCCTAAGGAAAAAACATTAAACTTTTACGAATCTCTTTAAATTAGAAAGTTATTGTTTATGAAATAGGATCTTTGAGCTTCTAAAATGTTTCACTAAAATATTTAATAAACTTAAGTAGACGTTTCATAATTGATTTTCTTCACAAGAAATTTAAGATAAAAACTTACATAGATATATTTTAGGATTTGATCTTTTGAGAATTATCTTGATCATATGAAATTTTAATGCTATTAAATTGCTTTCTTAGGTATAGCCTAATAATTATGAAAAGAATTAGAAAGAAGGGAATTGAAGGAGGCGCAATTTAGACTGTCGAGGCTGAAAATATTCGCTTATTATTTCTTATAGATGATGTCTATTTTAGCCTTAGATCTGCCTATTTGTACCACACTGCTCTCAGCTATTAGAGTTTATTAGTCGAATTAATAATCAGCATACCCTACGACTAGACTAGAGCACATTATTTGGTTAATAACCTTTATAGCCGAGTGCAGCGTGATCTAGTGGTAGGGCATGCTGTGTACAAATCGGCAAGATCCATTGTTCAAACTTCTGGCCGTATTTTTTGACTGAGAGTTAATTATTTATTATTATTTATACATATTTGTCTTATCTATTTTTTACTTTCTCTTATCTCTATTTGAATATATATAGAAAGTATTTGGATTCATGTCAAAAATTTGTGAGATTTTGATGGATATAACGTTTTGAGGTCCCCTGAATAAAAAGGGTTTTACAGTTTTGTGGGTGTGTGTGTTCAATTTTAAGCATGAAGGAATTGAGTTACGAGGTTGAAATTTTATATTTAAGTTAGGCACCTCCCTGGAGCGAGAAAATAAGCTTTTAAACAAAAATGGGCCAAAAGTACTAGTACTTTACTGATGCACTTTTTCAGTTTTTTTTTTTCGATTTTCACAAAATTTGCTCTAACGATTTTGATTAAAATTCAAAAATAAATTATTTTTTAGAAGCTCTTTCAAATATATATTTTCATTTTGCCCTCAAAATTGTTTGAAGACTACTTTACTCTTGTACTTCATAGAAGAGAAATGGTTGCTATTGTAACAAAATATAAATATTTTCCCACGTTTATAAATTTTACTCCTTGAATTCTAATATATCGGTAGAAACTAAATATATCTCGACACAAAAAATCTGGTGTGGCAAGCACAGAACACAACTTTCGATTACCGAAGGTAACTCACCCCTTTTTTTTTTAATTTCACTTCATTTTATCCAAATTTACTCTCCCCTATTTCAGTACGCTTTTAGGAAATTGGTTTTTGCGGTTAAATGATTTATTATTATTACTATCAGTATTACATTTGACATCGCAAGATCTGCATGTCCATCCAAATGCTGTTTGCTATTGATCCAATCAAAGTGTGAAGCGGAAGTTTATCTTAACATCTGCATGAGGATGTTTTTATAATTATCTCTTTCATATATATATATATAAACATTTTATTTTCTATCTTTTAAGGAAATCTCTATGCTTGTTCTTATAAAATTTATTCTCAAACAATTCTTGAGAATAATTAATTATTTAATATTTTTTTTGTTTAATCGACATATATAATTATTAGAAATCTTTTTTTTCTCATTCTCATTTTTTTTTTCTCGAGCCTTGACTTTTCGCTTTCATCTGCTCTTTTTTTTATTGTTTCTACCTTTTAGTAAAAGGTCATTTCATTTTGGATGGAGATGTTCACCCCTCGATAAAAAAGGTTCTGTGATTTATTTTCGGTCTTTTATATTCCGTATGAAATTATTGTAACAGAGTGAGGGGGGAAGGGTGTGATGCGAATCTAAATGAACTTGATGATGATAACATGCTTTACGATGTTATCTTATAAAGAACACATCCCTGAATCTCATTAACATAAAACATGAAAAATTTTAATCTTTGCTCACGTTTAAATTTTAAACAGAGAAAATATCTTTCAAAAGTTTACCTTCTAATCCCTTTTCTATTACTGATTATCTTATTAAATAATTATTAGTTTTATGAAAATGTATTTATATTATTGACAAAAATTTTTTGTAACGCAGTAGTTGAGATCTCGCTTCTTGTATAAGTATCCGTGGATAACTTCTCGCCCCAGGCGATGAAAATTTTTCTAAATCATCTCGGCTATCAAATAATTAACAATAGAATAGAGGTCTAAATGGAATCATATGCCAAAATAGATCTTAAATACATTTTAAAAAAATCTGGTGTGACTGTTTCACAGCACACAACTTTCTCTTACCTTCGGTAATCGAAAGTGTGTTCTGTGTGTCAGATTTTTTCGTGATGACATATATTTAGTTTCCGCCGATATATTAGAATTCAAGATGTAAGATTCAAGAATTAATATGGAAAATATTTATATTTTGTTACCATTGCAACCATTTCTCCTATCATACCTATGATGTACCATAGTAAAGTGGTCTTCAGAAGATTTCAATTGCAAAATAAGAATATACATTTTAAAGAGAATGTAATAAATAGTTGATTTTTGTATTTTAATCAAAATCGATGGAGCGAATTTTGAGGAAATCCAAAAAAACTGAAAAAGTACATAAAAACCCGGCCGTTCCCGGGGGGGAACCCAATACTTTCTATATAATGTACATGGTATATTAACATATACATATAGGTAAGAGAAAGTAAAAAGAGATTTTCACAAAAAACCTTTTGAAATATTATTACCCAGATATGGAATGTATAAATCTGTTTATTTGTTTATTAATAGGCAACCTAATTTACTAAATACCATGCAAAGTTTTGGAACAAATATTCCATCATTGAATAAGTCATTTGGGTTGCCTATCTTCCAGCAATCTCTATACACTAAATGAAAAACTAATGAATTTACACTAAATCTTACATACCTTCCTCTCCTTATGCCTTTTTTTTAATTTTGTAGATTCCCAGGGCCGGTTATAGAAAACAAAATTTTTTCATATCTCAACTCTTGTTTATTTTAAATTTCGTTCTTTTCTCTATCCTCTTCTCTGCTAGGATTTGTTTGTAAATTAAATTTTCCATTAGAATTGCACAGGTGCGTGTAAACATTGGCTCAGAACAGAAGGTGTTGCCAACAAAAAAAACAAACCTTTGTTCTTCAACTTTTGCATCTACTGAAAAAAAGAACGCAACTTTCTTTTGTTGTTCTGTCCCAACCAATGTCAATAACTCAATTTTTTTTTTTTATTCTTTTCATCTTTTTAAATACTTTTTAATAAGATTGATTCATCTTGTAACATGAAACTTTTTCATATCTTACATGATTCATAATTGACTTGAATATGAATGATTTGTTTTGAAAACAATTTCCTCTTGTCTTCTTCTCTCCCTATTGGGAAATTCACAACATTGAATCAACTGCAATTTGGATGATTTGACTAAAATTACTTTTATTAAAATTTCAATCGGGATCATAATTAATCTTATTACAATATTATTCAAAATAATGCAAATTCTCTTAACATCTTAATCGTAGTAAAAAATCTGGTGCGACAAGCACAGTACACAACTTTCGATTACCGAAGGTAAGAGAAAGTTCCTTGTGCTGTGCGCCAGTCACACCAGATTTTTTTCAATCAAATAGCATCTATCCTATTTAGTTTTGGCATTTTAAATAAATGAAGCGCATTTAGCTTTAATGATTTTAATCAAACTCTTTTTTATTTAATTCGAAAATAAAGGTTAATTAATATAAATCTAAATTACAAACGTAATTTACTCTAAACTAATTTTGATTTTTATTTTAAACAAACAAACGTGAAGAAAATTCCTTTGGGGCCTCAGTTAGTGTTTATCTCTTTATTCAGAGCATTGCAATTATACTCTCCAAGTTTATTTGATTGCTGTCTAAACGAGGACTAGACGCCCGGCGTTTCCGCTAATTTTTAACTAAAATGGCCTCTTTTTTATTTCTGTTACAGATCCGATGCCGACATGACGTTGCCTTATTGCTGGACACACTGGTTCTGGATTACATTTTACTGTGAGTAATAATTTATTTTATTTTTTTTTTTTAATAGTACTTGGCCTCTCACTTGATTAAAATCATAGGCTTTTAAGGATTCAAGTTGTGAATAAGGAAAGGTGTCAAGGTCCCATTAATAGATGCTCATTTATTGTTTTATTTAAGCGTTTAAGAATGGTATATTTGATTGATTTACATTTATTATTCTGATAATGAATATGGCATGTCTTTTGAAACTTTGTTTTCTTGCTGTGGTTTGTTTTCTTTAAGAAAGAGATGATTGAATTAGGGTTCATTTGAAAATTTTTACTCGTTCGCTCATTTACAGGTTATATAACCTAATATTGGTAGTTGAATAATAAACTTGATAAGTTGTTCAAATACATTTTTCAACTAGACATTTATGGAATGTGTGAATAAAGATAATAGCCCCGTCTTGTGCATCAATTAATGCTGAAATAAATTAAGAATGCTTTGTAAATGCTACTTGCATCTTTGGTCCTTCGAAGCTTTTGTCCCATTTGAGTAATTAACAGAAATTAATATTTAGGTTTCACTTTCAGTAATTTTTTTTTAAATTTTGGTAATCTATGCAGCTACTTTTATTTTATTAAAATAAGGGAGAAATTTCGATCACATATGGAACCATCTTCAGGGACAGGTTAATGTCTCAAACAAATATATATCTTCGCCATGTTGTATTGGGCATACAAAATTGTATATCGCTCAACCATGTTAATGCCCAAATTTATTAGTTTCTTATACCAAGAATAGAGAGCGAATGACATTGATATACAATTGCGTATGCCCAATACAACTTGGCGAGGATATATATTTGTTTCAGACATTAATCTGGCCTTGAAGATGGTCCCATATGTAACCGAAACGTCGGCCCTGGTTTTAATAAAATGAAATAAAAAGCTTTATTACTCAGTTTAGATGCTCTTTAAAATGTATATTCTCATTTTGCTCTCAAAATTGTTTGAAGATCACTTTACTCTTGTATTTCATAGGAAAGATAGGAGAAATGATTGCGATGGTAACAAAATATAAATAGTTAAATATTTTTCGAAAAATATATATTTTAAAAAAAAATAGTATTCAAAATACCTCGATTCGGACTTAACAAGTCATAGATATATTCAACAAGACATGTGAGTGTTTTTTATTGGTGAGGCCAAACATCCCATGGCCCCCGGGAATCGAACCCAGGATCTCTTCGTTACGAGTTAGTAACTTGCGCGACTAACTGCATATAAGGGGAAGTGAGTTTTATTGGTGCAGGTCGAGGGTCCGGTGGCCTGGTGCAATGGATAGCACGCCTATGCCCCGGAAAGGCGGAGATCCTGGGTTCGATTCCCGGGGGCCATGGGATGTTTGGCCTCACCAATAAAAAACACTCACATGTCTTGTTGAAAATATAAATATTTTCTCATGTTTATAAATTTTACATCTTGAATTTTAATATATGTATCAACGGAAACTAAATATATCTCGACACAAAAAATCTGGTGCTATAAGCATAGGACCCAACTTTCGATTACCGAAGGTAAGAGAAAGTTGTGTGCTGTGCGACCAATCACAGCAGATTTTTTTCTTTGCATTATTACCTATTTATAATAAAAAGTTATGATTCTCATTTAGGTATTTTGACTGAATTAGTAGTATAGTTTGAAAAAATTACATTTTTATTTTTTCTTACCTATATATGTGGTCATTTTAAAAATTGGATGCCGAGATTTTGTTGAAAATACACGTACATACACCCCCCCCCCCCTCCCTTCCGTTCCCTCATAGCTACGCCACTCGCTTGTTAGTGGAGTCTAAGTGACGTGAAGTACTTTACTGAGGTAGTTTGCAGTTTTTTCTATTTTCTCAAAACTAAATTGTTTAATCAATAATTTTTTAAATGCCCATATATTAACATATTCTCACCATCTCGGTTAATCTCTTAATTTCTTCGTTTCTTTTGTCATCACCTCGCGATCTTCGTCTAACTCCTATATTAAATCTATCAGTGTACCATCGAGTCCTTTTAATTTCCTCCATAAATGGTTCATTTCTATCCCTATTAAAAAGGGAAGGCAAGGGAATTTTATTGTCTTTATATCTTATCTCATCTTAGAACTATTCTGTTGATCATCTTTTTCAAAATTTATTCTATAGGTTTTTATAAGAATACAAATTTTTACCTATGATCGTAATTCTCTGACAGGAGATACGATTTCAAAATCGATTAAAAAAATGAAATTCTTAAACTTCCGTTTTACTGTAAATTATAACCTATTAAATAATAAGAATTGATAAATGTGTTTTCCAGATTTAGTCTTCTTCATTTGAATAATATAAAGATAATAACATTTTTTTTTATTTCATTCTATATTCCTAAATTTAATTTCCGAAAAAATAATTATTTTTTTTATCTTTTTCTATTAGCTTTGCTCGTCTCTTTTGTTCTATTAAAATACAGTCATATTTCATGTTTATCTCAACTTTCCACACGTTTTTACCACTTTTTCTCTAATAAGCTTACTCGTTTATCATTATTTCTTGTTTTTTTATATGCTCTCAGCCCATGGGAAGAATACCATTTGGTCGCCCATCTTGATTTTACCTTAAAATAACTCATTTTTTGTGCTTTTATATATTTCTAAAGAGGGTATTTTTTTTTTTTTTGGATTGATAGCGGGATAAATATAAATTAAAGGTCATTATGAAAATTAATGACGAAATCATGGTTATTTATGAATGAACTTGAATTGCTTTTGATTGATGAGAAAATGCTAATATATACATAAGTATACACGTTTATTTTGGGTCATGACGAAATGACATAAATTGGAAATTTAAATATGAAATTTTTAAGAAAATTACTGAACAAGAGAGAGAGAGAGAGAGAGTTTTCATGTTTTTTTTTATATAACTCTTCAAATATTCTATAATCAGACTCTCAATCAATGCCTGATTCAGAGAAAGACGAGTGCCCCCCCCCCCCCTGTCATTTTGAATATTTCATCATTCATATCAGTCGAAACGAATTCAATCAACCCAACATCTCTCACTTTCTATATATACGTCATTTTTTCTCTGACCTATTTTTTTCAATTATTTCGTTTCATAAAACAAAGAATTGTCATATCAAAATTGATATTACGAGATTTTGATAAACTTATAACCGGAGCTCTGACCAATTTTTACTTCTCTCTATATATAGGTGTTCTTTATTTACTTAATTATTTATTTACTTAATTATATCAACTTTTTGTCCATATCAACAAATTGGAAGCTTCTTTTTAAAAGCTTTTTTTCTTTTTTTAATTTGATTAATGTCTTTTTCGGCATCTAAAGCTATTTAGACCCAATTCCTGATTGATTGGGAGCCAATTCAAATGAAATAAATTTTTCTTGCTTGGGATGGGAATCGAA
The DNA here is from genome assembly GCA_023213315.1 of Euborellia annulipes. Classification (NCBI taxonomy): domain Eukaryota; kingdom Metazoa; phylum Arthropoda; class Insecta; order Dermaptera; family Anisolabididae; genus Euborellia; species Euborellia annulipes. Next base: position 14,275 of record JAKCPI010024660.1, read on the forward strand.
CCCGGGCCTCTGGGCACGAGAAGCTAATTATTTCTCTCGGATCACGGACAAAATTGGATTTTTCAAATTTATTCTGTCTAAACTTTTTAAGAGATATTGACTCTGTTTATATTTGTTTAAATTAATTAGACCTCATATAACGTTAATTTAAATGAATTGAATCTTGAAGTTGTCCCCTCTTAGAACTTTTAGAGACTTTTACCTCTGGTAAAAAAAATTTTAATAAAAATCCTCCGTTTTTACAGGAAGTTGGAAAAATTAAAATGTACACTGAGGGCCAATATTAAGGCAGCATCTCATGCGTTTTTTTCTGTGATTATTTTCCTGTGATTATCATTATTTTTTACTTTCTCTTACATATAAATGTAATCTCTAGAAAGAAAGTATTGCGATCATGTCAAAAATTCGATGTTGAGATTTTTTTTTTAATATTAAACATTTTTATGGGGGGGGGGGGGATGAAGTTCTCCATTTTTTCGTTATTTTGTTTGAAGTTGTGGGAATAATTAAGATAATAACGAATTTTTAAAAATTATTTTAATCTATCGACTATCGATTTCGGCACGATGTAACATCATCAGGTCGGCTAAAAATGTGAAAATAATTACATTTGTATATTTAGATCAGCGTTTTCCAAACTGTGAGGCGCGGACTAGTCTAAGGGGAGGCGCGAATATTGGCCACCAAGATCAATTTTCCAAATGATTGCTAGTTTCTATACAGTATAATAAGATAATAAAATAATTTAGAAGATTCTGGGACTGAGTTTTTAATTAAAATAATAAATATGAATATATAAAAAAAAATATTTTTATATAAATTTCTATTTTTTAGTATTAAAAATTTTTGTTTTTGAATTATTTTATTAAATGTGTGGGGGAGGGGGCGTCATACGATTAATTTTTTTTTAAGGGAGGCGTTGTAACATAAAGTTTGGAAACCACTGGCCTAAAGTAAAGTTCATTCTAGAAAATTATACTAGTGTAAAACCCAAAGGCAGATCCAGGGGAAGTTTTTCAGGGTTTTAATTTTTTTCTGAGCGAAAGCGATAGCATTTTTAATTATTTTATTTATTAGAATTGGATAAGGGGTTGAAAAATGGAAAAAATGTTTTTTAAATTTATTTTAGCTAAATCGAAGCCAAATAAATAGAAAACATTCAAAAAACAATACTTTCTCTCTATATTTATTTCATATATAGGGTAAGAGAAAGTAATATCGTTGATTATTATTTTGATTAGGGGGATGAAGGGTTGATTATTTAAGAAAGGCCTTGGAATATTCCAAATCACTTGTTGACATTCTTTTCCAGCTCTAAATATAGTTAGATTAGAGCAAAAGGTATTTTTTTACTTTTAATAAAAAGGGAATTGTTATTTTCATCTATTTTATTTCAAAACAAAGAGAGAGAGACGAATCTCTCGTTCAGTTGAGTCGAGTGCGTTGCTGGGATGCAGGCGCTGCCTCTCTTTTTTGTGTTTAAAGTGAATCAAAGTGAATAACTAATATAGTGTAACCCACCCTGACCTCACCGTCAACCAGCACACCCCCTTGAGTGTCTTATTAAAGGTAATTATTATGCATTTTATCGTTGAAAAAAAATATGATAGAAACAAATAATTTGACTGCGAAAAACGATTATTTTGAATATGAAATTAAATATTTTGTATTTCACTAAGGGTAGAGGGTGAATATAAGCTGTTGAGAGGGGGAGGGGGAGTGTAGGTGTCATTGAAAAAAAATTAGTTTTTTATTTTTTATCTTTTTTTTTTTAAACACTCACACTTTTTCTCATTCGCACTCAACACTCACACACATTCACACATTCTTTTCGGCAACTCAGGCCATATAAGACTTTATCCGATAACCGTTATTAATTAATAATATACATATTGGGGGTCCAGGCATTTCTATTTAAGCGATTTGGTATCCATTTCGGACTACCAGGGGTCCGAACCCTCGACGTTCGGAATAGAAGTTAGGCACGCTACCCACTACACCAAGCCTGAGGGCATTTTAAAATGTTTTCTCATTATTTACTATTATATTCTTTCTATATTGCCTATATTTTTGTTAATCCAATTTATTTAATATACTTTTACGCAGGGGTGGAGTAAGGGTTGAAAATTAAAATAAAATAATTTCAAAATAAAATAAAAATTAAAATAATTATTTATAAATGTATTCAAATTATTTTGAGAGTAATTTCGTGATGAAGGCTGGCATTTCCGTAAAGGGGGGGGGGGAGGTATGAAGGCATTAACCAGGGGGGTTAATGCTCCATCCCCTATAATGCACAAAGATATTAATGTTTTTTAATACTTTTACTAAAAAATAAGTGCATTCCGTTTGAGTTAAAATTTATATTCAATATTTAGCAAATAGCATAGTGGGGTAGAAACATTTTAATGTCATACTAAAATTTCTTATTACTGAGGCGGAATTAATTTTTGAAAATTTCGAAACTCTCATAAACAGATAATAATAACACTTTGTAACTTAGAAACCCATCGAATCCCTTGCAGAATTTTGTAGGGATTTTTTTCATTAGGTAGAAAAGTAAGATTTGATTAGTCCACTTAGAATTTTACTGGGGTGAGTTACCGCATCTTTTTGTATATAGAACTAATCTTAATTTGGATTTGAATTTTTACTTTCTCTTACCTATATGTATAAGTTGATATACATATATATAGAGAGAAGGTATTGGATTCATGTCAAAAATTCGATGTCGTGACTTTGATGGATATACACGTTTTGAGGTCCCCTCCAAAAAAAAAAAAATGGTTTTCGCGACATGTTCTGTCTGTGTGTCTGTTTGGGTTCAATTTAAAGCATGAAGGAATTGAGCTAGGAGATTGAAATTTTATATTTAAGTTAGGCACCCCCTAGGGCGTGAAAATAAGATTTGAGAAAAATATTTTTCTTCAGGAATGAATGTTAGACGAAAACGAAACCATAATTTTTTCTTTAAAAATATATTTTAACAGCTGACGTTTCGGCTTTGGTCAAAGCCATCCTCGGAGCTGTTAATGGTCTTCCGAGGATGGCCAAGGCCGAAACGTAAGCTGTTAAAATATATTTTTAAAGAAAAAAATTATGGTTTCGTTTTCTTCTAACTTTCATTCCTTATACAAATTCCACCAGCCATAAAATACCCTTATACCTACCTATATAAGGTAGTCCTCCCGCCGCGAAAGCGTGGAGGTCCTGGATCGACTCCAGGGGGCGTAATTAAACACAAACTCATCTTGCAAATTTGCTATCGTAAAAACTATTAGTATTTATTTGGAAGTTTAGTGGGAAGAAAGTTTATCTATCAGATTTTACCAAATGGTGAAAATAAATGTGCCTGGATAATTTATATCATAATATTTATAATTGTTTGTCATCTAAAGTCTATATGGCCGACGATGCTGAAAAAAAAAAAAAAAAAAAAAAACAGATTTTTTTGTCACTCTAACAAAGTGTAAAATTCAAATTTTTTTTTTCTTTTGCCACTGCACTTAAAAAAAAGTTTGCCACTTAAATAAAACAACGGTTAAAAATCATTTTTTTTTTTAAATTAGTTGTATTTTTTTAAGTCATCTTTGACCATATAGACTTTAAACGATACTTATTATGTTAATTACGATATATATGACACATTTATTTATACCAACTGGTATCCAATTTCACTTGTATAATGTCAATATTTTTTTAAAATTACTGAGTAGAACAATATTCTGTTTTTAGATTCATACTTTCAATGGAGACAATTAATATTAATTTATTCATTTTTTTTTGCCTTTGATAGTTGAATCAACAAAAGGTAAAAGACCTCTATTATTTCAGTAAAAACTGATTTTAATTACATATTTTCTTGTTTATTCAGTAAGTTGCCAAAATCACATCCTACTCTCAGTACACACCTTTAGACAATTTTTTACGGTTTCGCAATTAATTATAAATCAAGGGTTTCTTTGAACTCATGACCATGTCATTACAACATTTGTTGTGGTCTTTCGACATTTGAATCTCTAAATTAATTGGATAATTTAAATAAATTTAATTGCTCCGGACGTTAAGGGAATAACTCACCCTTAGAGCAAGAAGAAAGTCTTATTGCCTAACTTTCAGGGATAATATCGTCTGACTGTTGATTACTGGACCAAGATCCATCCATCTTTACCTTTTATTAATTTTAACTCTCAAGTTTCTCACTTTTGATCAAATCTTCCAGGAAGTCATAATTGCGTCTTACCTTTTATTACAATTTGATTGATATATTGTCAATTTAAAAGCTCTTTTGTCCTTGAACTTCATCTGCAATTAGGTCAATGTCTTACGTTTATCAATTTGAGGTGATTATGGTCTATTATATGCGTTTTTTCTTCAAGCCATCTATTGTATAAAAATCTGGTGTGGCCTCCTCTTACCTTCAGTCCTCGAAAGTTGTCACAATATTTTTTGTTTCGGGATATACAGTATTTTGTTACCGATAGTATATTAATAAAACCAAAGAAGTAAAATTTTAATAAATCATAGAAAATATTCAGAAGACGATGAAGGGGTAGCCAACAAAAAACAAAATTTAAATTTTTTTTTGTTGGCTGCATCTTCATCATCTCCTGAATATAGTTACTCATCAGACATTTCCAATTACAATCAATCATAGAAAATATTTATATTTTTTTATTACCATTTCTCCCATTTTTCGCTATAAAGAGTAAAATGTATTTGTGAGGAACATAAAATTTTAATCTAAAAAATAATTGAATTAGCAACTCTAATCAAATCTCTAGAGAAAAATTGTATACCAGTCGCGCAACCCTCCAATGGCGTGTTTCGTGTCTACAATCCCTCTCTAAGAAATTTAATTATTTTTAAATATTTAAATTTTCAAGGCGGTATCAAAAAAAAATTTCAAGACGCGTACAGCCAAATATATTTCTATTATTTTGCCTGAAATCGTCTTGAAATTTTTTTTTTTGATTACGCCTTATACTTCCAGCCACAAAGACATAGCTCACAATATTTTATTTTATTTTTAGAAATTAATTGATTTTAATTTTAATAAGACAAGAATAGGCTTAATTTCCGATGCTTTTCAATGTGAGAAATCTTTTGTCTCTTGTAATTTGGGTACTCAACTATTTTTCCTGGTTTCCCACTAATGTTCTTTATAATAGTGCCAAATTTTATTTCGTAATTAAAACAGAGCTTGATAGGCAGCCTGATGAACGGACATTCTCGAATTATATATAACAAATTTCCTTAATAATCATATTCGATTATTAAATACTTCTTGTTGTTGTTGTCTAATCGCTTTTAAATACTAATGATAAATATTTAAATTTCAATTATCACCCAATATCGTTTGTTTTTCACCTGTTAAACGATCTTCGACTGACCTTGCAAAATGTTCCTCTTTAAAGCTTCAAATTAGAGCGTCTTAACACATGGATTCCCCCTTTTGCTGGTTGGACTAATATTATGACAGGCTTGAGATCTCTCCATTTCAGGGTTTACTGGAAGCCCTAGTTTTTTTTTTGCTCAGCAAAGGTGGCTTCTCTTTCTCGTATTATTTACACTCTCTTTTATAAGCCGTGAATCATGATGATTTTCCAGGGAAAATGACGCAAATGCTAAAATATTGACCGTGAGCTTTATTTTCTACTTTTTTTTAATATTATAATTCTAATATTTTTTTTATTCAGATTTTCTCTTTTATTACTTTCTATTACCCTATATATGAAATATATATAGAGAGAAAGTATTGCGATCATGTCAAAAATTCGATATCGAGATTTTGATTGTATATCAATACATGTTTTGAGGTCCCATGAGTCCAAAAAAATGGGTCCCGTAAATTGGTCTGTATGTGTGTGTCTGTGTGGACATTTTTAAGCATGAAGGAAATGAGATAGGAGATTGAAATGTTATATTTAAGTTAGGTACCCTCTCCCCCCCCCTAAGTTGTGAAAAACAAGATTGGCCAAAAAGTACGAGCACGTTGATTAATATAGTGCTGTAAGATGGCCCCCTGGGGGATCTCGATATCTCCTGGTCTTGGAATATTGTTTTTATTCATTAACATTCTTTTATATATTTTTTTCGTTTGTTTTAATTATTATTATTTATATTTGAATTTTTTCATTTTTATTTTTTTATTTGTTTTTTCAATTGACTGTTATTTAAAATGAAAATTGTAGCGACTAGTATGTCCGCTCTATTTTGTAAAACTTTTGTACTTTCTCTAAGAGGCACTGCCTTAGAGAATTTTATCTAAATAAATTCTAAATTCTAAGTTGTGAAAAACAAAATTGGCCAAAAAGTACAGTTTTTTTTTTTTTTTCTCGATTTTCTCAAAATTCGCTCAACGATTTTGTTTAAAATTCATAAATCATTTATTTTTTAGATGCTCTTTAAAATGTATATTCTCATTTTGCCCTTTTTTTTTTTTTTTTTTTTTTAAAACATTCACACTTTTTCTCATTCACACTCACAATCACACACACATTCACACAGTCTTTTCGGCAACTAGGCCATTTAAGACTTTAGACGATAACGTTATTTATTATTATAATATTGGGGTCCAGGCATTCTTAATAAGCCATTTGGTATCCAAATGCCTTATATAAAATCATCGGAGTGCCTTGAAATCTTTTGAAGAGCTGTTTACTCTTGTACATCATAGGAAAGTTAGGAGAAATGGTTGCTATGGTAACGGAGTTTAAAATATTTTCCCATTTTGATTAAAATTCATAAATTAACTATTTTTTAGATGCTCTTTCAGATTTTTCAAAATCATTTTCCGGCTCTTCTCTCCTTAGAGCCAATGTTAAATCCCTATGGGGATTTGCATTTTAATTTCGATACAAAAGGGGGGGGTCCGGTCCCCTTTGGAATTTTTTTACACATTTTAAAAAATTCTTTACAATTCTTATGAAATTTTGTGTTTATTATTATTATTTTTTTTTCAAATGAATTGCTGTTTAAAATAAATGAAATCCTCCTTTTGATTATGGAAAACCTTCAGATAATTAATTAAAGCTTTCTTCTTGTCGATTTTATATAATTTTTTTTTTTTTTTAAGGGAAAACAAAGATAATAACAATTAGCTATTGTGGGCATTTGTATTCAAAATGACATCCTAAAAGATTTTATTATTTGATTTAGGCGATTTCTACTAAAGTTACAAACAAATCAATCCCAGGTATAATCAAATAGTGATAGATAAATTATTTATCCGAACGTGTACTTGATTAGAATTTTTGATAACATACCCCCCCCCCCCCCCCAAACCAACAACCTGAGCAAGTTCGTATATTCCCATGGACCATAATTTCATTAATTGAATGTTAAATTGTTTTAATAATTACATTATTTTAAATTATAACTATTAAAATCATTTAATTTCTATTTCAATTATAAAAATACAGAAGAATTCAATTTTTTTTTTTTTTTAATATTTCTGGACTGATATTTTCTTTCTTTAGTCACAAACCACTGACTTTTATTTAAGCTTGATTTCTTGTAGCTTTCACTGGATTAATTCTCTACTCTTTATATCCCATTCAAAAGATTGCTTTTCATTAGAATAAAATTCCAGCTAATCGCTTAATTAAAAGTGAAATATGAAAGTACTTATTTGTAATAATATTAGTATTTGTTTTCGATAGAAACTCTTCTTGGTGAATTTAAGCATATTAATTTTTAATAGGGAATTTTATTTTGAACCCAAATTAAATAATTATGAAACACTTTCATTTTAAAACTTCAATTGCTAGGGTCGAAATTCGGGCGTGCATTATTATTATTAGTATAAAGTAAGGATTCAGATAATTTATAATGCTCGTTTAAGAATAATCTGGCTAACTGCGATTGCGCTCTAGTAGTATTATAAAGTATTGATATATCCTCTTCTATTTCTTTCTAATCCTTTTATCATCATAATAATTTCTGGAAACAATCAAGTTGATTTAAAATCTATGAATAATCCCATAATTAATAGTTTTTAAAATTTAAATTTTAATCTCTCCATTCAGGGTATAAAATAGTCCTTCTAACTGGCTTGTGTAGGTATGAATGGGCGTAGTAGCTTTGTTCTAAATGAAATCACATTCTAATTATATTGAATTTAACAAAGCAAAATATTCTGTCATTATGGCTATATCAATTCTCTTTGAAATTTTAGGTGATTTATGTTTTAATTTATTAAAGAGATAAAAACCTTTTATTACTAATTTAAATAAATATTTAATGGTTCCATATTTTAATAATAATTCATCAAGGGGATAGATATGTTCAATTATGTCGGAGCTATAAGTGTTTTTGAATTGAATTATCATCATATGTTCGATAGGGGGCAACCAACATATGGCGGTAATTATTTCTCAAAATCAATCATATCCTTCTCAATATTATTTACATTAGGGTAATTATTTCATATTACTAAATATTTTGATTGATATATTCAATAATTTTAATAACATATACATAGACTATTTATTTTTTTCGCTGTCATGAAACCAATTTTGATTTCTTTTTGTGACATAAAGTATTTTTACTTTTTACATTTTTGTTTGTTTGACAGATACTGATTTAGATAATGAATAAAATTGCTAGAATTTTTTATTTGAGACGGTCGAAATATAATTTTTGCTTCGTATCCTTTATTTTATTTATTTGTTTATTTTTTATTATATAGATTATTTTTATCATTAGTCTGATATGATTCAATTGTTAGTACAGGTCTGTAGAGAGGCAGGTTGAATTTCTTATTGATCTTCTCTTTTATCAATAAACACCAAATACATTCGTTAGTCATCCAGTCTTATCTTCCGATAATTCAATAAACAATTTTCCCTTATCACGGAATTGTACAATAAATAATAAAAATCTTTATAGAAAAATTTTTCTTTCTTGATTCTCTTTATTAGCCTAAAAGAGTGCCCGTAAAGCCAATTTGGTCTAGAATTCTGTAAAAATAATGAATATATTTAGCTTTTACTTTTTTTTTTTTACTTTCTCATACTTATAATTGATAATATATAGCGAGAAAGTATTGCATTCAGTCAAAAATTCGATATCGATATTCTAATAGAAATACATGTTTTAAGGTCCTCAGAGTCCAAAAAGAAATTGAGCTAAGAGGTTTAAATTTTATATTTCAGTTAGGTATAGGGAGAGCCACAATTAAGTCCCCACCTGATAGCTTTAGCCTCAAGTATATACTGTAGTATAGAAATTGGTAAATGGTGAAATAATTTTAAATTTAAAAAGGTAAAATAAAATCATCTCCAGATTTTACGTTTTACTTTTTCGGTCATTAAAATTATTTCACTTTACACCATATACTACTATACCATATACTTAAGGCTAAAGCTATTAAGTGGGAACTTAATTGTGGCGCTCACTGTACCTCCTGAAACGAGAAAATAAGCTTTTAAATAAATTGAGCAATGATTTACTGATGTAATTTTTGATTTTTTTTCTTCATTTCTTCAAAATTTATTGAAATACTTGAAAACGTGTATATCCATCAAATTCTCGACATCGAATTTTTGACATGAAACCAAAACTTTCTCTATATATTAACATATATAGAGGTAAGAGAAAGTAATAGCTTTAGAACCGTTTGAACCTCATTTTTTGCTCTAACTTTTTTCTTTTTCCTATTCATTGAATTAAAATCGATGTAATCTTTATTTACTAATGAATAAATCTCTCGTATCGCCCACCACGGAATAAAAATTTAAGCCAAGCATGGAATTATTACAATGCGCCCATGGAATTTTTAATAATTTCCCGACGTGTTATGGATTTCGTCTTGTAGTAACCCTTGCGTCTTGTTTATATCTCTTCTTCTTCTCCATTGGGGACAAATTTACCAAGTGGAAAGCGTGATAGCTACCACTGACATGATATATTTACGAAGTTTCATTAAGGCCGAGAGGGTCGTTGGGAATTTATTAGGGGTAAAGAGGGTCGAGCACAAACGGACAGATAGATAGACAAACGTCCCAGGAAAACAAGGTGAATAACGATAGTAACCAAATAACAATCAAGAGATTCTGGGTCAGTTTCATTAAAAGAAAATAGGATAGTTATCTTTTGTGCGAGTTAAAATAAGAAATTTTATGTCTTCAAAGCTCTGCCCTTTGCAACTGAGGTGAAGTGATTGAAATGAGCTACGAGGTTGAAAAGGATAGAATTTTTGCTCAAATAGACTGTTCATTAGCCAGTCATTATATCGTATAAGATATAAGATTATAAGATCTTTCTCTAGCCAATGAAATTTTAATTTTATTAGTACTCGTATAATAGGGGGATGCGGGATGTTGTGCATATTGGGCCGGCGCCCTAGGATAAAGGGGCCCTTACACGATCAATCATACTGTCAGTCTGACTGAATCAGTCCAACCGTCAGTATTTTCTTCATTCAAGTATAATTTTACACGTAGCATTCAGACTACCAGTCAGAATAAAGTTCTTTTTAGCTCATTCGACTGTGGGAAGCCACTAATTTTTCTTCTTAACTAAACTAACTTTGTTCCCTGACACTAAGTAACAATAAAAAAACAAAAAGAAAACGGCCATCAGTCTTCAGTCTTGCCCATACACTTTCAGTCAAAACGCCAATCAGCTCAAATACTGTCAGTATGATTGATCGTGTAAGGGCCCCTTAAGGGTAGTCCACCCGCCGCAAAAGCGTGGAGGTCCTGGTTCGACCTCAGGGTGTGCAATTTTGCTTTAGCACAAACATATCTCGCAAACCTTATATTTAAGTTAATTACTCTCCCGGACAGTTACAATGTTTTTGAACAAAATCGGCCAAAAAGTACTAGTACTTTACTGAAGTACTTTTTCAGTTTTTTACTTTCTCTTACCTCTATATATATGTTAATATATATAGAGAGAGAAAGTATTGGTTTCATGTCAAAAATTCGATGTCGAGATTTTGATGGATATACACGTTTTGAGGTCCCCTGAATCCAAAAAAGTGGTTTTCGCGACATGGTCTGTCTGTCTGTCTGTCTGTGTGTCTGTGTGTCTGTCTGTGAACAAAATATCTCAAGAACGAGAAGAGCTAGGAAGTTGAAATTTTATATTTAAGTTAGGCATTCCCATGGGACGTGACACGAAGCTTTTTGAACAAAATCGACCAAAAAGTACTAGTACTTTACTGATGCACTTTTTCAGTTTTTTTCGATTTTCTCAAAATTTGCTCCAACGATTTTTTTTAAAATTCAAAAATCAATTATTTTTTAGATTCTCTATAAAATGTATATTCTCATTTTGTGATTGAAATCTTCTGAAGACCACTTTACTCTTGTACTCCATAGAAAAGATAGGAGAAATGGTTACCATGGTAACAACATATAAATATTTTGCCATACTTATAAATTTTACATCTTGAAAATCGAATGTACCCTACTGTCGGAAACTAAATACATGTCGACACAAAAAATCTGGTGAGACAAGCACAGTACACAACTTTCGATTACCGAAGGTAAGAGAAAGTTGTGTGCTGTGCGCCAGTCACACCAGATTTTTTTTTCGATTTGTTCAAATTTGGCTTTAACGATTTTGATTTAAATTCATAAATCAACTAATTTTTACATGCTCTTTAAAAAGTATATCAGTATTCGTGAAAATTGTTTGAAGTACACTTTACTAATGAAGTATTTCATATTCTCCAATTCATTTTCCGGTTCTTCCTTCCATAGAGCCAATGCTAAATCCCTACGGGGGTTTGCATGAAAATTTCAATTCAAAAGGGGGTCGTCGTCCTCTTTGAAATTTTTTACATATTTAAAAAAAATTTACAATTCTTATGAAATTTTGTATTTATTAAGGATTTGATATTGTGTTTAAAATATTCTAATATGAGAATAAAATTTTGAAAAATAATAATAGTTTATTTGAGCGTTAAGTCACACCAGATTTTTATTTATTACGATTCGAATTTCTCGCTGGATTATATACATATAGAAGGAGACGGAGAATAAAACCATCATATATTGGTTGCCTCTAACACTTAATTTGTAGATATTTAAATTGATGTGAGAGGCATCCATTAGGCCTATATGCTGGTTTTATTCTCCGTCTCTTTCTATATTTTTATTTATTGTTTTTTTTTTTTAACACTCACACTTTTTCTCATTCACACTCACACGCACATGCACACAGTCTTTTCGGCAACTCAGGCCATATAAGACTTTAAATGATAACCGTATTTGAATAATACATATATATTCAGGGTCTAGGCATTCTTATTTAAGCCATTTGGTATCCAAATGGCTTAAATAAAATCATCGGGCCGCTGGGATCCGAACCCGCGACTCTTGGTTTAGAGAGCCAGCCACTAGCCCGAGGACTTTCCACATCATTTAATTGCTTTAATGCTTGGATATAATTAATGAGTGAATTAATAGCTATCTATAGAACCATCTTATATAATTTATTTGTAAATATTGATATTTTGGCTAGCCTTTGCTTTGCTTTGGATGATTATAGTTAATTTCTTAAGGTCTTTTGTTTCGATCTCTAAAATAGAAATTAGTCAGGTTGTTTTCGAAACCTCTGAAATTTATAGAAGTCAGAAAATGTTGAATTATATATTTTTTTCTTTTTCATATTTTTCTAAATTACATTATTTTATTCTTATACGTTTTTTGAATAGTTTTTGAGATAATCCCACTTCTTCGGGAATATTCTATTACTCGCTGTTTTTTCGGGCTACCATTCCGTTTCATCTCTTTCACCCTCCCCACACCTGCCAAGTAAAATTTATTTCTTTTCTTTGAGAAATATCGTACTAAAAAAATGTAAATTTTTTTGTCCAATCTCATTACAATAAAAAGTACATTCTTTAGAATTTATTAAAAAGATTAAATTCTATTTAATTTGATTTTCATTAAAATGATTAGACTTTTTGAGTTCTTTAAGGAAAACTGTCAACCCATTAACCCTAAATTGATGTTAATGGAAAGCGAGGGCGCTCACTAAATTCATAAAATAATGTCATAGTGAAAAAAAGAACGAGAGTGGGGAAGGGAAGGGGGAACTCAAACGTAAAATTGAGTCTTGCAAGCCTAAAAGTTTAACAAGAGGAAAGTAATTAATAGGCTTTAACTCTCTCTTTCTCTTTACCCCTAAAGCAGGATTTAGTTTGACAAGTTCTGAAATTTATTTTCCTCTCTGTTCAAAATTCTCGACCGTAAACACATTGGAAATTTTCCGGATGCCTCTCCTTAGTTGCTTTCCTTTAACAAGTATCCTTTGAATATTTTTAAAATTCTCTCTTCCTTAATTCTTACTCAAGTTAATCCGCCTCCTTCCTTTCTCTCTAATCTAAAATGATTATTTATTTGTCTTTTTCCTTTCTGAATATAGAATCAATCATCTTTTATCAGAAATTAAATAAATATGTTAATAATTTTCTAAATATGCAACGTTAAAAAAATCACTTTAAACTAAACGATCAATGACTCATTTTTTCAGTTTCTTTCTGGATTTAATTTTCTTTTTTTTTCCCTCTCTCTCTTGTAAAAATTTAATATTTATTTTAAATCGAGCCTCGTGTTTACATTATCTAGCTTTGAGGAGAAATATGTGATTGCCGATCGGATTTGTTTCAATCAAATAGTGTAAATAAACGGAGAATTATCATTTGGTTAAACAGAGAAAAAATTCTCTCTAGGACTAGGCTGAGAATATATAATACAGTATTTTAGACTTGGAAATTTTATTTGTCTCCATTTTTAAAAATTTTCACATTATATTAATTTTAAAAATCTGATGTGATGGTCGCACAGCACACAACTTTCTCTTACCTTTGGTAACCGAAAGTTGTGTACTGTGCTTGTCACACCAGTTTTTTTGTGCCGAGATATATTTAGTTTCCGCCGATATATTAGAATTCAAGATGTCAAATTTTTAAACATGGGAAAATATTTATATTTTGTTACTATAGCAACCATTTCTCCTAACTTTCATATGAAGCACAAGAGTAAAGTGGTCTTAAAACAATTTTTAGAGCAAAATTAGAATATACATTTTAAAGAGCATCTAAAAAATAATTGATTTTTGAATTTTAATCAAAATTGTTAGAGCGAAGTTTTGAGAAAATCGAAAAAAAAAAAAAAAAAACTGAAAAAGTACATCAGTAAAGTACTAGTATTTTTTGGTCGATTTGGATTAAAAGCTTATTTTCAGGCCTCAGAGGGGTCAATCTTCTATCTCATTTCCTTCATTCTTTAAATTGAACACAGACAAACCATGTTGCGAAAACCCCCTTTTTTGGATTCAAAACGTGTATATCCATAAAAATCTCGACATCGAATCCAATACTTTCTCTCTATATATATTAACAAATATAGAGGTAAGAGAAAGTAAAAAATAAATCCTTTTTTTAAAGATCCTTTTTCGACATCTGAGGTCATTTAGACCCCATCCCTATTTTTCCAAAGTATATCAATCCTTTCCTCAGTATATTATTACTTTCGAGCTGCACTCATTTTTACTCTCACCAAAGACGTCACGATCCAATAGGAATCTTTGTTTAATATTTAATTCAATTTCCTCTATGAATACAAATGGGAAAAAAAATATTAATCTTTTCACTTTAAAGCCATTCTGAATTCCTTTTCATATTTTTTTTTTTTTTTTTTAAACTTGAAAAAATAATTTATGCTTTCTTCTAAAGAATTGATTTCGTTTCTTTTTTTTTTGCGTAAAAAATGATGTTATGATATCGATTTGGAAACATTTTTCTATAATTATTTATATTAGAATAATTTGAAAGGTCTTTTTTTCGCAAGTTTTTATGGATATTTAATAATACAAATTTATTTATATAGAAATTCATTTTTTATTCTTGAATTTGAATATAATTAAGTAAATAGGAAAGTGATTTCAATTATTTTTCATTGAAAATGGAGCGATAAAAGGCCAGGACTCAATCAATTTCCAAAGCCTTTTATTTCCATGACCCGATTAACAGCCATCATAAATCCACTCCTTTTATTCATTCGAAACAACTGATGTAGACCTCACAAAGCCCTTTCAATAAAGAGCCCACAAAAGGAAGGCTTTGCCACCCGAGGAAATTGTATTTGAATTTTTTTTTTTTTTTTTTTTGAATGAATTAAATCCCATGTATTTAGAGGAAATTTCGAATTGAATAGTATTTTTTTCTATTTTGCTCCTAGACACACACATCAACAGAACAACAATAAAAATTTTTTGTTGAAACTATCTGCTTTTGACCCATATCATTTATTTCGGTATTATTTTCGCTGCCCCATTTTTAGTACAAAAAGGAGTATTCTTTTACATTTCATTTGGGTGGATGATTATCACTGATCTTCCTCAAAGTTTATTTTGTATTGAAGATTGCCTCGCATTATACCAGCAGGATTATTTACTTCTGAAATGACGTGCGACCCAAATACAGCTGTTATTATTTTTCAAAGCTTCCTCTATAGTTATATACTGCAAAACTCTTCAATTATCATTTTGTATTTGTACATCGATTTGGAAACATTTATTTAATTGCTCGAGTGTGGAAGTGGCTGTGATCGGTATCGACCATCATCAGGCAATACATTTACATATAAAAACTCCTGATTCCCTGATGATGGTCCAATAAATTTTACCCCAGTACGTCGCGAATATTTGGGAGTTTCATTGATTTAAAGACACTCCTTCCTGGCCGCCATCTCCTGCCATTGTTCAAACATTTATTTAAAATTTTAGCAGACATTATTCGACCGAGATGTGTAGTGATCAGTACATATCACGATAAATGAGGGTTCTCTCTCTCTCTCTCTTCGGTCATTAGATCAGTGTCAGTCCTGACACATTGTGGTTTCTCTGTGAAACAACTTTCATGGGAATAATACTGAGGTGGGTTCCCGTTTCCTTCCTCAAATAGAGTTGAAGTTTTGCCATGAGGTAAATTTGAACTCGAGTTGTCTTCAATTCAGGATTATAAGCTTAACTGCCTTATCCTCTCGCCTCCTCAATGAGCGGAATACCTGGGGCTAATTTTTTAGAAATATGGCTTATTAAATATTAATTTATAAAATATACAATCATTAATATTTATTAAAATACATAGAAATATAAGAAAATTTGGTAAAATTTGTTGTTTTGTTTGTTTCGGTCACTCGGAGCTCATTCTTAATGAGTATAGTTCGGTTCAAAAGTAAATGGACAAGTGATTTTATTGTTTAGTTCGCCAAAATTTTAATAAATTGATCACTGATTATCCGAGCTAAGCCAGAAATTTCATTTCATCAGACTTTTCTCTTACTCCGTTCCCAAAAAAATAGGATAAATATGCGAAGCATAAGATTAGTTTGTTTTGAAAAAGTGAAATATACTTTTTCATACAGTATAAGAAAAGTTTTAATAATTAAATCTCAATATATGAATTCTCTATTCGATTCGTGATTTTTGCTTTGTGGTAGGCCTATCCACCCCTCAACCCGGCTTGAAATTTTACGGATAAGCACGTTTTGTGATTCACTGAATCAAATAAAACCACTTTCGTGATGGTTGGTGTTTGCGGTTTTTATTTTATCTCTCTTCTAACTGAATGTAAACATGATAACATAAATAAAATTCTTTGATATTATTCCAGAAAGTTGTACTGATTATAGCACGCTCTTTCTTTTTATTAAGGTAAAAAGTTTTGACATGCCATTCATCTTGTATACCCCTTAGTTAACATAATTAGTAATTTATGATAGTTAGGATATGTTAGTTGATGTTTTAAATTTATAAAAGCAAAGCATGGTTGAGGCTTAAAAAGCTCATCTAGCTTTAGTCGTAAGAGGATGCCCTGATTTTTTTCATAAATTATTTAAATATTACGGGTATATCGAATTACACTGTGCAAGCCCGGAGATAATTTCTTCAGATTCTTAAGTAAAATGACCTCCTGAATCCAAATATGACCTCTGTTTTCCCCCACCACGTACCGTTTTCGGAGGGGAGCTCTCTACTTATTTCCACCCCTTTTCATTAATTATAGGGCCATGAATCAAATTTGGAGGGATGAAAAGGAATACTTTAACCTTAACATTTATTCGGAAGGTCTAGAGAAGTGAAAAGTTAAAAAAAACATTAACATTTGGATCCAAGGGGGGATGTGGGGGAGGATTTTGTCGCTAAAAATGTAAAAAAAATCATTAAAAATGATTGATTTTTTCACTGAATTTCTACACATTCCAGCGGACAGACCCAAATCACCCTTCCTTAAACATCCCTCAACTAAAAAAAAATATATAGGATAAAGCGGGTGGGGTGTGAGCGATTCCGAAGCCCTTACAAGAAGATGGAAGATTCCACAGCCCCTCGCTGCCCAGTTAGTCAAATTGGCAAATATGCGGCTATAACTTTCATTTTTTTAGACTGATCTTTACAAATTTAAATTTAAATATACGGATTCTTCTTTCACTTCGAATATATTCCAAATAAATACATACAAAAAATAATACTTGGAAGTATTTAATTTAATTGCCCCCCCCCCCCCCGGTGAGTTTTAGGGGTGGATTAATTAAATAAGACTTTTTAAATTTTTTTCACTTCGAATGTTTTCCTAATAAATAATTAAATATACAAAATAATACTTGGAAGTAGTAGGGGTTAGTTTTAAGGGTGGATAAATGAAGTGAGTCTTTTAATAGTTATTTAATTTCGAATTTATTCCCAACGGAATAAAACCCCGTTAGTTTGCAAGTGAATAGAATTTTTATAAATAGAGAACTTATTTTATAATTTTTATTCTTGGGCACTCAGAGAGCAATGAATGCTACTAGAGACTGCTTGCTTGCTGCCTGTCTGCCAGGCGATCTGTCTTTTGAGTCGAGCCATGAGTCATTCGGTTCAGTTTCATCTCTCTCTCTCTCGCGTGTGTTTAGTTTATTTTATATTGTGTTGTGATTTGTGCAAATAAGACATTCATCCACCAAACTCCCCACCTGGTCAAC
>JAKCPI010024661.1:0-12174 GCA_023213315.1 Euborellia annulipes
AATTTAGATAAAAAAAACAAAATTTAATGAAAATTTCTCTTTGAGAGGCCCCGGGGCCCTTAGGGCTTAAGTAAAAACAAAATTTAATAAAAATTTCCCTTTGAGAGGCCCCGGGGCCCTCAGGGCTCAAGTAAAAATGGAAAAATTTAGATAAAAAAAACAAAATTTAATGAAAATTTCTCTTTGAGAGGCCCCGGGGCCCTCAGGGCTCAAGTAAAAACAAAATTTAATGAAAATTTCCCTTTGAGAGGCCCCGGGGCCCTCAGGGCTCAAGTAAAAACAAAATTTAATCAAAATTTCCCTTTGAGAGGCCCCGGGGCCCTTGGGGTTCAGGGATATACGGTATTTTAAAAATATTTTTGTGTATGGAGGAGAAGGATATTTAAAGATGAGCAGCCCCCCCCAAAAAAAAAAAAAAAATTCAATATAAGGCCCCCCGCTTCTAGTGCCGCCCCAGGCCCCCAACTGCCTCGGTACGCCTCTGTCTCCACCTCAAAGATTAGTTACGCCGCAGTTAAAGAGAAAATATGGCTGAAGAGTTTCTTTTGGAAAATTTTTTAAAGATGAGACCTGGTTGTAAATAAAAAATTGAAAAAAATTTTTTTCTTAAAAAGATTTGAGATCGTCGTCTATTTATTTTTATTTTTACTTTTTGCATCCAATCATCTCAAATCCTTGATACTCCACTATTAATAATTATTGTAAAATTTGCATTTTATACTGTTTTTAATAAAAAAAAATATTTGTTTTTTACTTACGTCTATTTTTTACTAAGTACTTTACGGAAACTTTTTTCTCGTCTACTGGAAGTAAAAAAAAGTTTCGCGCAATTGTGATTCGTCCGCTCCACAGCCTCGTTTTTTATTTATTTATTTATACATATAGACTACTTAAAGCTTCAAGCTTCTAACACAGCAGTCAAAGAACTCAGTGGTCCAAGGAAGACATCGATCTGCCCATACTCAATGATGAGTCAGTTCATGCGAATGTGAGTCGCTGAGATTATATTTTTCATTTATTCTCGCCTCCGGCTCTAAGAAGGGCGAGACTAGTAACCGAAACGTCTGGAACGACATAATAAAAGGATATATTTGACTGCATAATTCTTGAAGTTTTTTTTTTTTACTCTCTTTTGTTTTAATCCTCAAGGGCAGCATTTCCGAAACTTTTTTGACCGCGGCCCAGTATGAGGTTTTAAAATTTTTCGAGAACCTTATGAAAAAAAAAAACATTTATTTACAAAAAAAAAAAATGTTATTTTTTAATAAACAAAGATTGCAAATTTTTTTGTGTTTTTTGTGTTTTCTAAGACCCGGTGCCGGGTCGCGACTAGGGCTGTGCAAGATAATCGATTATATACCGATTATTTCCCTAAAAAATATTCCATTAATCGATTATAGAGTAAAAAATCGATTATTTTTTGGCCAAAAATCAATTTGAAATGATGAGATGAGACTCGTCGTATACTAAAAAAAAAGGATTTTTTTTTTAAAACATTCACACTTTTTTCTCATTCACACTCACACTCACACACACATTCACACAGTCTTTTCGGCAACTTAGGCCATTTAAGACTTTAGACGATAACCGTTGTAATTAATATATATATTGTGGGTTCAGGCATTTCTATTTAAGCCATCTGGTATCCAAATGGCTTAAATAAAATCATCGGATTGCCTGGGTCCGAACCCACGACGTTTGGTATAGGAGGTAGGCACGCTACCTACTACGCCAAACTCGGGGGCAAAAAAAAGGATTAAATGATTTCCGCAAGAGGGAATATTAATAATTTTACTAAAAAAAAAAAAAAAATTTTATGAAACTCCGGATCCAATAATCGATTATTCGTCTGTCCGATCCAATAATCGATTATATTTCATAATCGATAATCGATTATTTTTTTCCGTAATCGAACACCCCTAGTCGCGACCCATACTTTAGGAAACGCTGTTCTAGGGCCATTTAAGTGGAAAACTTTTCCATTCTTAATCGTGTAGTTGTATAGCGGAAAAGTTTTGTAACTTAGTTGCCTATTTTTTTTTTTTTTTTTTTTTTTTATTCCGATCAAACCAAACCTCCCCAAAAATTTTCTGCCTACCAGTGGCGTAGCGAGGGGGGAGCAAGGGGGGTCATCATGCCCCGGGCGCTACTCAAAAAGGGGCGCCAAATGGTCCGAAAAACAAAAAATTACTGGATAATTTTTTCTCAAATTTAAAGCCTAGCTTGAGCCGATGACTTTATTTATTTTATTTAATTTATTTATTATTTTGCGAGTATATTTTACATATAATATATGGTTTTCGAATGGGGTGGAGGCGCTAAAAGGTATTGTGCCCCGGGCGCGAGTTAAGCTCACTACGCCACTGCTGCCTACGGTTCTGTTTTTTTTTTTTTCTTTACGGCTCTGGTTAAGTAAATATGACATGAATATAAAATCTTAGGCTGACTACTACATAACGACATTAATTTGACTTTTAAATGGAGAATTCTTTATTAAATTTCCAAAATAAAGCTAGAGGAAAAAAAAATGTATTTGATATATTAGTAAATTTATAAATATTAAATAAATATTTTGAATTTTGCGCTCAACTTGAGAGCCATCTGTTCTTTCAGGCTGATCTGACCTATTTTGTTTTTTTCTTTTGCACTATTTCTCTTCTCTCTGCTTAATCTCACATGTTATTTCCTTATTCTTCCTTCTGTTTTTATTGTTTTCTCGAAAATTTTGAATGTTTTTCTAACATCTTCATCAAGTAAAAATGAGTTTTTTTAGTGAATATTCTCAATCACAGGAATATTTAAGCTTTCGATGTAATATCCCATTAAGATCTCTTATAGTTGATGCAATTAAACTTAAAGTAAGTACGATTATTTTTTTATTATTAATGTATTCCATTAATAAAGACTTAACATTTTTGATTTTTAAATTTCAGGAATGGAAATTATATGATTCCGGTCCTAGAACGATTCGATCACCTTTAATTTGCCTTCCTCCTGTCAGTGGAACTGCCGACGTTTTTTTCAAACAAATTTTAGCTCTAAGTAGCAAAGGAATTCGCGTTATTGCTGTAAGAATAATTTTTATACAATTAATATAAACAAAAGATTTATTAGTTTTAGTATAAATTAACTATAACGACATATATTAATATAAATATATATATAGGCCTATATAATACATGTTATTCAGACATTGACCCTAATGATAATATTTTGTCCAAATGAAATATGATAAAAAATATGCCTATATTAAATCATTTTCTCTACTTTTAATAAAAAAATTTGAGGCTTTGACTTTCACAATATTACAAGTTCATTTAAATATATTTTCGATAAGATAAAAAAAAATGAAATTTTTTTTTAAAAATGATAACCTGCAAATAATATATATTCATAATCAAATTTTGATTAGAAATTGAAATAATCACAAATATCTTGGCAAAGTTTTATACAAGAATATTTTGTCATTTACTGTCAAAATCAATTTCAAACTTATTGTTTTTTTTTTAAGTTATAAAAGAAAAAAAAATATAAAAAACGATATATTTTGCCTTAAATGAAATGATGTCATCATCGGTCCATTTAAAGTTTATTCACCCAATTTTAGAACCTGACTTATTCTAGAGTTGTCATAAGTAATTTGGACTAATCTTTACAAATGATTATTTATATGTACACAGTGAGCGCCAATGTTTAGTCCCCGTTTTCTACTTGTGATTATTTCATTGTTTTTATGAAAGAAAATGAAAATCTTTATTGGAAATTTTCTAGGTTTGAACCATGAAAGTTTTCATTAAAAGATATATAATATTTTTTTAAAAACAATGAAATAATCACAAGTAGAAAATGCATGGGTGGGACTTGAATTTATATCTTAACAAATTTTAATTTTTTTTTAAACTATTTGACTACCTGCTTTAATTATAAAATATCATGTTTTGTGTTATCACTTCATTGAAACTCTATATCTATATATATAAAAATGAAATGGGAAAAATGTATGTATGTATGTAAATATGTATGTATATGTTCTATAGAAATCCACAATTTTCAATGAATCCATTTGAAATTAAGTACACATATAGTACATGGACCAGGGAGTAACGTAGTAATAATTTGAATCTCTTAAATGTTTTGGAAAATTAATTATAATGAAATTTCTTCAATATGGGAACACAAAATCAACAAGTTGGCTAGGAAATTAGAGAGCGTCCTTTATGCTCTGAGAACCAGCTTCCTACCTGACTATGGGCTGGGGGTGGGGGCTACGCAGCAGTTGAAAAACGAAGAGAGGACGCAGGTGACTGACCCTTTAAACAGTCATAAACAGACCCTTTTGTGCTGTGCCCAATCGGTACCCTCGCTTCGCTTGAATATAAGATACTTCCTTAACATCTTAACACTTGCATTGCAACAAGAAACATCCCAAATCGGGAATAAACTTGCTCGCCGAAGGCGAGCAAGGGGTCCAGGGGCGCAGCCCCCTGGCTAGGCGGAAAGCCCGCCGAAGGCGGGCTTTGCGACTAGTATATATATATATATATATATATATATATAATAAAATAGAATGCAGATTGGACATTGCTTTCATTTAAAGAATTCATATGCATGTATAATTTCTTTATTTCAAATCGAAAATAGAAATACATTTACAATCCCGCATCATTTAAATTATATTAAAGTTTAATAATAAAAGTTATTTTTTTTAACATTTCCAGGTAGAGCATCCTGTTTGTTGGACAGTTCAAGAGTGGTGTGAGGAATTCAAGAAACTCATAGATCATTTAGGATTTCATAAAGTGCATTTACTCGGAGCATCTTTAGGTGGATTTCTTGCTCAAAAATTTGCTGAGGCAACCGCTCATTGCCCTCGAGTAGCTTCGTTAATTCTCTGCAATACTTTCACGGACACATCAGTTTTTAACTACAATGAATCCGCTTCAATGTAAAAAAAATATATATATTAATTAGGAAAATATAACAAATAAATAAATATTTTTTAAAATTTTAGGTTTTGGATATTTCCATCGGTCATCCTTAAAAAATTAGTGATGAGAAATTTCCAAGCCTTTAAAGTAGATGACCGAATAGCAAATTCAATTGACTTTATGGTGGAGAGAGTTAGTTTCATAATCCATTGTTTTTTTTTTTTTATTAGTTTTTTTATTTTTCTAATAATTACATCTTTTTCAGTTGGAGAGTTTGACTCAACAAGAATTAGCTTCACGGCTAACGTTGAATTGCATCAATTGTTATGTTGAACCACAAAAACTTAGCGCTGTTAAAATTACAATAATGGATGTATTTGATGATTATGCACTGTCAAATCCTGTTCGTGAAGATATGTATAAGTGCTACCCATCAGCGAAATTGGCACATCTTAAATCAGGAGGCAATTTTCCTTATTTGAGTCGAAGCGAAGAAGTCAATCTTCATATCCAGGTGATAATATTTTCCAAAAATAAAATTTTCTCACACTTTTTGAAAGTTCTTACTTTTATAATTAATATATAGACTACCTAATTTTAAAAGATATTTTGAAATAGTTTATAAGACTTTGTGGGATCTTAAGTTAATTATATATATATATATATATATATATATATGCGAAGACAAGTTTTCTCGGGTTAAGTCGCGTGGGGTGCTGAGATTTACTCGACGTTTCGGCTCTCCTTTTGGAGCCATTTTCAAGAGAGAAGGAAGTTAGGAGGTAATGGTGGAGGGGGTTGTTTACGGGGTCGCAGCCCCCTCCACCTTACCTCCTAACTCCTCTCTCTTGAAATGGCTCCAAAGGAGAGCCGAAACGTCGAGTAAATCTAGCACCCCACGCGACTAACCCGAGAAACTTGTCTTCGCATACATCCGGTCGCGGAAACCTTCAAGAACATATATATATATATATATATATATATATATAAGCTACAAGATGATGCAAATAACCTGGGAAATTTGGAATCAGGAACCCGAAATACACTTTGCAGCCAGGAGATTAAATAAAAAAAATCTTTTATTTAATTTTTACTTAAATAAAAGATTTTTTTGTTTAATCTCCTGGCTGCAAAGTGTATTTCAGGTTCCTATTCAAATTTCCAGGTTATTGCATCATCTTGTAGCTTATATATATATATATATATATATATATGTTCTTGAGGTTTCCGCGACCAGATCTATGCGAACAGAGTTTTCTCGGGTTAAGTCGCGTGGGGTGCTGAGATTTACTCGACGTTTCGGCTCTCCTTTTGGAGCCGAAACGTCGAGTAAATCTCAGCACCCCACGCGACTCAACCGGAAAACTTGTCTTCACGCATACATCCGGTCGCGGAAACCTTCAAGAACATATATATATATATATATATATATATAAGCTACAAGATGATGCAAATAACCTGGGAAATTTGGAATCAGGAACCCGAAATACACTTTGCAGCCAGGAGATTAAATAAAAAAATCTTTTATTTAATTTTTACTTAAATAAAAGATTTTTTTGTTTAATCTCCTGGCTGCAAAGTGTCTTTCGGTTTCTGATTAAATCATAACACATGAAATTTGGAATAATTAGAAAAAATGAATAAAACTTTTTTTTAAAAGAGTGAAAATTTCTTAAGTCATTCCAAATTATTTCACTTAACTGCTGTCCATTTCGCCAGTAAGTCGATTGTAAAAATATTATATAGTCTATATTAAATGTTTTTGAATTGCTCAGGGGCCCACATCTTGTGGGTACGTGGATGGCGACCACGAGCTGCCCTAGCTGGGACTGACAATACTTCTGTTCTTTGCATGTCAGTCTTTTCCCTTCTATATTTTTAACAGGCGTCAGACCGAGCGACGGGCCGGCCTGTTCTTTTCCTTCCCGGTCGCAATAATCCCATTCCGCCGACCCCTTTACCGCGGGAATAATAAAGGCAAAGAAAGAAGAAAAAAAAAGAAATGTTCTGGAAGGCTTCCGCGACCGGTTGTTTACGAAAATAAGTTTTCTTGGGTTAAGTCACGTGGGATGTTGAGATTTACTCGACTTTTCGGTTCTCTATTTGATCTGAATTTTCATCTTTTATTTAATATTCACCTAAGTCCGGACTCATATGATTTTATATTTTTTCTCAATAAAATAAGCTCTGGGCCAGGTGTCATATTATTATATTTATTTGCTCGATATTTTCGGGCATTATTTTCGCGAATATGCTGAATATTCTTATGCCTTTACGACAATGATTTTTCCTACATCTGGTCTCTAGGAATTATGAATGATAAAATCTCATCGAGACCTTGTTCAGTGTGGGTCAATATTATAGGTTCCCAAACGTTTTTTTCATGTGATTATTTCATTGTATAAAAAGTAGAAAGTTTTTGTGACTCAAACGTAAAAGAGAATTTGATTAAAGATTTCCATCTTCTTTAATATAATAAGTACAATGAAATAATCACATGAGCAAACACTTGGGAATGCATACATACAGCGAGAGTCAATATTAAACTCTCGCTGCATGTATGTCCGTTTTCCTTTGAATTGGTAAATTTCGGCAAATAAAAATGCCTTCAATTTTATCAAAATTGTATGCTCTAAAAAAGTGTTTCTAAATATAGAGAGCTTTTTGTATTTTTACACTGTGGAATAAAATTCCCAATTCCAAAATCTCATTTGGCTTTATATACTTGTGTGTTAAAGATGTTTTAATATAGAGCCGAAGTTAGTATCAACATTTTATATTCAATATTATTTCAATTAATCTTTTTGTATTATTCTACTCTGACGAAGTGAGTAATTCTTCTTTAAAAGCTCATATTGAAAAAATCAAAGTATCTTCTCAACTATTAACATTAAATTATGTCCATATACAAAATTATCTTTCATTTTTTATATTTATTAAATAATTATAGCTTTCTAATTTAATTTTCTTGCAATTCAGTTAATAGGAGAGAAGAAGATATTTGTTTGAAATCAACTAGTATAGGAAAGTCTTCTGATTCTTTTTTTATGTTTTTTTTTTTTTTTAGATACATTTACGTGAATTTAATGCAACGGAGGCATCACCATATGGAACATTTGAAGAGAAATATTGAAAAAAATAGAAGAAAAAAATTTAAAAAAATATAATGTGCATTTGAGATCTTATCTCTTACTAAGGATTGTATTATTCCTAATAAATTAAGGTGAGATAAAAGACATATTTATCGTATACACATATATATATATATAAATACTAATATTTTAAAAAAAATACTGAAAAGGTTATAGCCTACTGTGATCTTTATTGTGCCTCTCATCATATAAAAAATACTCCATTCTTGTTTTGTTACTTATATATTTTATATATATTATATTTTTTTTATTTTAAAATAGTTTTATTTTTCATTCCTTTAAACATATGTTATGATTATATATTTAACCAAAGAATTATAAACAATAATTAATATACAAAGCATCATATATTATTCTCTTGTTAATAAAGCAACTAATTTATTTAAAATTAAATAAAAAAAGTAAACATGTTTATCATTAAGTTAATCCATTCGAAACCTCTCGTTTGTCTTTATTACTTTTTTATTTCTAGTTTTTAATTATATCTTTATATTCATTTATAAGCAATCTTTATTGCTTTTTTTTTTGTCTCTTATATATTTATTATTTAAATAACGTGAAAAATTAGTTTCAGATAACCATATCTCAGTTATTTGTTGTATTTTGGACAAACAAAAATAAAAACTGATCTATTAACAATTATAGTCATTTAGCAGGTTCTTATTTATTTATATTAAATAAATTAGTAGTCAATATAATTTAAATAAGTCCACGGGCTTGGGATAGGGGTTAGCTTTCTGGTCTTGAATACCAAGGGTCGCGGGTTCGGATCTCCCCATGCAGTCATGATTTTATTTAAGCCATTTGGATACCAAATGTCTAAAATAAGAATGCCTGGACCCCAAATATATATATATTATTAATATAACGGTTATTGTCAAAGTCTTGTGAGTGTGTCTCTGCGTGTGTGAGTGTGAGTGTGAATGAGAAAAAAGTGTTTAAAAAAATAATAATAATAATTTAATTAGATTTTTATTACTCAGGACCTCTACCTCTGAACTAAGGTCAATGGCAAACAAATAAGTTATCAGTTAAGGTATTATTTTATTATTATTTATTTTTTTTTTATATAAACACTCACACTTTTTTCCCATTCACACACACTGACACACAGTCTTTTCAGCAACTTAGGCCATATGAGAATTATATACGACTAGACGGAAAGCCCCGCCTTCGGCGGGGCTTTCCGTCTAGTCAGGGGCTGCGCCCCCTGGACCCCCTTTGCTCGCCTACTTATATACATACTGGTACATACAAACATTTTCCCTTTTCATTTTTATATGTAGAGATTATTTTAGCGGTTAATTATTCATGAACTGAAGATTTTTTGTGAATCATATCCTTTCCGGGACTCTCCCGGTACACAGACAAAAAATTTACGCCGATATTTTAGAATTCAAAATGTAAATAAATAAAAAAAATCGTAAACATGGGTAAATATTTATATTTTGTTACCATGGCGCTATCCCTGAGGCCTGATTGGTTGTTTCACACATCGGACACGGTTTTTAGCGCTTTATTATATAGTATGATAACCGTTATTATGAATATATATAGGGGTACAGGAATTCTTATTTATTAGTTTATTAAAAAAAAATATTTTTATATAATAATTTCTATATTAATTTTTTTAAATTTGTCATTTTCGGCTACTGAGGTCACTTTTGTATAAAATATTTTCCCCCTTCAGAGAAAAAAATGTTCCGTACTTACAATTTACTTTATAAAAAATTAGTATAGGAAATTTTGTTAGATTAGAACACCAGTCGTTTGGAAAAAAAAGTCTAGATTGTTCTCCCTCTCTGTCTTTTACGTTATCTTCTTTTAAGTTCACTTTTTTTACCAAAAAATCGCTCGTTATTATTATTAAAAAGAAAAAGACCGATATGCAAAATAAAATCTTCATATTTCATTTTTCCTTAACATTTTTTTATCAATTCTTAATGTTTCTCTATTATTCAATATTTTTTTTTTTCATAAATCAATTATTTTTACAAAGAAGTGATTAGACAAGGTCTATCTTTTGTTTAATTACTCTGACACCCTGCAAATAAATGACTTCAAGTTTATATAAGAGGCAAAATTAACAAAATTCTTTTTATTTTTTTAAAAGAAATGGATTTTATAAGAAATTTTTTATTTATTTTTTTGATTTGTTTAAATCAAATATTTGCTTCACCAACATATGGAGAAGGTAAATGAATTTAAATTATTTTTCAGTTTCAGGACCGTGTCAAAAAATATAAATTTCATACATCAGTCATTAAGTGTTATTAAAACAAGTGCGGATTTAATAATATCTATGCTTTACTTTTTGTGCAGGTCCATAGTCAAGAGTTTCTCATTTCGGGGGTAGGGCTGAAGCTCTGCGAGCCCTACCCCCTCCTGCGCCTGTTTTTATGTTAGAATAAGTAAATTTTAAATTATCATTGTATATACTGGTATATAGCCTATATATTTTTTACATTGATTATTACAAGGCTGTCTGTCGGTCAGATACTTGATCAATGATGAAAATTTAAAATTTACTCATTTATTATAAGTATATATGTATATATATACAAAATCAAATCTCATCATTTTAATTATTAAAAGAAATAGAATCAAAAGGAAAATAAAAATAATATTTCTACTTCTTTTAATAATAAAATGATAATAAGATATTTTAAAATCAGAGGCAGGTTTTTTACTTTTTTCATTACAAAACCAAATCGCTTAACCAAAGGCCAACTTCTTAAGCGCCGCATTCAAGCCGTACTTTGGTACACGAGCCGGATCCGGTGATTTTTCACCACACACGCATACGAGCTCGGCTCGCCTATAAACGAGCCAAATCCGCAAGTATCTGGGCATGAGCCGAGCCGAGCCCAAAATAAAAATAAAATACTTTATCTGAGGCCCGAGCCCGATCCGTGAGAACCCACACACTTGCTGATTTGGCTCGTTTAAAGGCGAGTCGAGCCGGATTCGCGTATCAAAGTCCTGCGTGTATGCGGCGCTTTAAATATGGATGAACATTTATTAAACTATAAATAAAGTAAGAAGAGTAATGTGAAAAGGATTAATTTTCTTTTTGAATTTTGAATTTTTTATGCTAAAATTTTTCGGGTATTTCTCTTCTTATATTTGGTCCAACTCAACCTTTTGAATCCAACTTGGTCCTAGGTTTCCTGTTTTTTTTTTTTTTTTTTTAATGAAATATTTATAAAGTTATTGAATAGAATTTTCACGGTCCTGTTTATAATAAGTTTTTTTTTTTAAGATCTTAACTAAGTTTTAAGTGTTTTAGGTAATCGTTTCAAAAGAGACATTTCTTATGCTGGTATTCTTCCAAAAGATGAAGTAAATATCAAAGCAGGAGTTAAAATCGATAGTGACAAATCATCCTCAGAAGAGAATGGGGGTATTATACCTAATCCATTGAAAAATGAAGATATTTCAAATGAAGAAGATTTGAATGATGGCGATATAATCACCCCCCCAAAATTGGAAATATACCAAACCCTCTGAAAGTCAAAAAACCTGATTTGTCACTTATAAATGGCAAATCATTTCCATTTGGAATCACTCTTCGACCACCAAGAGGAGATATAGGATTACAGAGTGGAATCGGCGGAGAACACCTTCCTCCCGTACCCCCGGCAGCTGTTACTGGAGGATTTTCTAATACCACTGAACCCAATTGGCCTGATAAAACCAAAGATAAAGATTTTCTCAAATCAATTATATCATTAATCAAACTTCCTTTCAATATTTTTATCACTGCGGTTCAGAAAATAATTTGGCTTAAAAAAATTGAATTAAAATGGTTAATAAATTTATTTGAAAAAATTTATGAGGTGAAAAAAAAAAATCGGAATATAAATGGTTAGTACAAGGTGTTAAAAAATTAGGAGGCGCTTTACTTATACCAATCAAACTTTTTAATAGGTATATAGAATTAAAAATAAAATTTTATCGTTATTTAATTAGTTTAATTGTAAAGGGCGGGAAGGGATTTCTTAGATTCTTTAAAACCCCATTGGGTTCACTAATTTGGCTCCCATTTAAGCTTTTCGCTAAAACAGTTAACTCAATGTATGGTAAAATGGTTT
>JAKCPI010024662.1:0-15281 GCA_023213315.1 Euborellia annulipes
ACAAAACCCGTACCTAGTAAAGAATGGGAGACAAAAAATAAAACCATTTTACCATACATTGAGTCAACTGTTTTAGCGAAAAGCTTAAATTGAGGCAAATTAGTGAACCCAATGGGGTTTTAAAGAATCTAAGAAATCCCTTCACGCCCTTTTCAATTAAACTAATTAAATAACGATAAAATTTTATTTTAATTCTATATACGTATTAAAAAGTTTGATTGGTATAAGTAAAGCGCCTCCTAATTTTTTAACACCTTGTACTAACCATTTATATTCGATCTTTTTTTTCACCTCATAAATTTTTTCAAATAAAAATTTATTAACCATTTTAATTCAATTTTTTTAAGCCAAATTATTTTCTGAACAGCAGTGATAAAAATATTGAAAGGAAGTTTGGATTAATGATATAATTGATTTGAGAAAATCTTTATCTTTGGTTTTATCAGGCCAATTAGGTTCAGTGGTATTAGAAAATCCACCAGTAACAGCTGCCGGGGGTACGGGAGGAAGGTGTTCTCCGCCGATTCCCACTCTGTAATCCTATATCTCCTCTTGGTGGTCGAAGAGTGATTCCAAATGGAAATGATTTGCCATTTATAAGTGACAAATCAGGTTTTTTGACTTTCAGAGGGTTTGGTATATTTCCAATTTTGGGTGGGATTATATCGCCATCATTCAAATCTTTCCCTTTTCTTCATTTGAAATATCTTCATTTTTCAATGGATTAGGTATAATACCCCCATTCTCTTCTGAGGATGATTTGTCACTATCGATTTTAACTCCTGCTTTGATATTTACTTCATCTTTTGGAAGAATACCAGCATAAGAAATGTCTCTTTTGAAACGATTACCTAAAACACTTAAAACTTAGTTAAGATCTTAAAAAAAAAAACTTATTATAAACAGGACCGTAAAAATTTTATTCAATAACTTTATATATATTTCATTAAAAAAAAAAACAGGAAACGTAGGACCAAGTTGGATTCAAAAGGTTGAGTTGGACCAAATATAAGAAGAGAAATACCCGAAAAATTTTAGAATAAAAAATTCAAAATTCAAAAAGAAAATTAATCCTTTTCACATTACTCTTCTTACTTGATTTATAGTTTAATAAATGTTCATCCATATTTAAAGCGCCGCATACACGCAGGACTTTGATACGCGAATCCGGCTCGGCTCGCCTTTAAACGAGCCAAATCAGCAAGTGTGTGGGCTCTCACGGATCGGGCTCGGGCCTCAGATAAAGTATTTTATTTTATTTTGGGCTCGGCTCGGCTCATGCCCAGACACTTGCGGATTTGGCTCGTTTGTAGGCGAGCCGAGCTCGTATGCGTGTGTGGTGAAAAATCACCGGATCCGGCTCGCGTACCAAAGTACGGCTTGAATGCGGCGCTTAAGAAGTTGGCCTTTGGTTAAGCGACTTGGTTTTGTAATGAAAAAAGTAAAAACCTGCCTCTGATTTTTAAATATCTTATTATCATTTTATTATTAAAAGAAGTAGAAATATTATTTTTATTTTCCTTTTGATTCTATTTCTTTTAATAATTAAAATGATGAGATTTGATTTTGTATATATATACATATATACTTATAATAAATGAGTAAATTTTAAATTTTCATCATTGATCAAGTATCTGACCGACAGACAGCCTTGTAATAATCATTGTAAAAAATATATAGGCTATATACCAGTATATACAATGAAAATTTAAAATTTACTTATTCTAACATAAAAACAGGTGCAGGAGGGGGTAGGGCTCGCAGAGCTTCAGCCCTACCCCCGAAATGAGAAAATCTTGACTATGGACCTGCACAAAAGTAAAGCATAGATATTATTAAATCCGCACTTGTTTTAATAACACTTAATGACTGATGTATGAAATTTATATTTTTTGACACGGTCCTGAAACTGAAAAAAATAATTTAAATTCATTTACCTTCTCCATATGTTGGTGAAGCAAATATTTGATTTAAACAAATCAAAAAAATAAATAAAAAATTTCTTATAAAATCCATTTCTTTTAAAAAAATAAAAAGAATTTTGTTAATTTTGCCTCTTATATAAACTTGAAGTCATTTATTTGCAGGGTGTCAGAGTAATTAAACAAAAGATAGACCTTGTCTAATCACTTCTTTGTAAAAATAATTGATTTATGAAAAAAAAAATATTGAATAATAGAGAAACATTAAGAATTGATAAAAAAAATGTTAAGGAAAAATGAAATATGAAGATTTTATTTTGCATATCGGTCTTTTTCTTTTAATAATAATAACGAGCGATTTTTTGGTAAAAAAAAGTGAACTTAAAAGAAGATAACGTAAAAGACAGAGAGGGAGAACAATCTAGACTTTTTTTCCAAACGACTGGTGTTCTAATCTAACAAAATTTCCTATACTAATTTTTTATAAAGTAAATTGTAAGTACGGAACATTTTTTTCTCTGAAGGGGCAAAATATTTTAAACAAAAGTGACCTCAGTAGCCGAAAATGACAAATTTTAAAAAAATAATATAGAAATTATTATATAAAAATATTTTTTTTTAATAAACTAATAAATAAGAATTCCTGTACCCCTATATATATTCATAATAACGGTTATCGTATATAATTCTCATATGGCCTAAGTTGCTGAAAAGACTGTGTGTCAGTGTGTGTGAATGGGAAAAAAGTGTGAGTGTTTATATAAAAAAAAATAAATAATAATAAAATAATACCTTAACTGATAACTTATTTGTTTGCCATTGACCTTAGTTCAGAGGTAGAGGTCCTGAGTAATAAAAATCTAATTAAATTATTATTATTATTTTTTTAAACACTTTTTTCTCATTCACACTCACACTCACACACGCAGAGACACACTCACAAGACTTTGACAATAACCGTTATATTAATAATATATATATATTTGGGGTCCAGGCATTCTTATTTTAGACATTTGGTATCCAAATGGCTTAAATAAAATCATGACTGCATGGGGAGATCCGAACCCGCGACCCTTGGTATTCAAGACCAGAAAGCTAACCCCTATCCCAAGCCCGTGGACTTATTTAAATTATATTGACTACTAATTTATTTAATATAAATAAATAAGAACCTGCTAAATGACTATAATTGTTAATAGATCATTTTTTATTTTTGTTTGTCCAAAATACAACAAATAACTGAGATATGGTTATCTGAAACTAATTTTTCACGTTATTTAAATAATAAATAAATATAAGAGACAAAAAAAAAAAGCAATAAAGATTGCTTATAAATGAATATAAAGATATAATTAAAAACTAGAAATAAAAAAGTAATAAAGACAAACGAGAGGTTTCGAATGGATTAACTTAATGATAAACATGTTTACTTTTTTTATTTAATTTTAAATAAATTAGTTGCTTTATTAACAAGAGAATAATATATGATGCTTTGTATATTAATTATTGTTTATAATTCTTTGGTTAAATATATAATCATAACATATGTTTAAAGGAATGAAAAATAAAACTATTTTAAAATAAAAAAAATATAATATATATAAAATATATAAGTAACAAAACAAGAATGGAGTATTTTTTATATGATGAGAGGCACAATAAAGATCACAGTAGGCTATAACCTTTTCAGTATTTTTTTAAAATATTAGTATTTATATATATATATGTGTATACGATAAATATGTCTTTTATCTCACCTTAATTTATTAGGAATAATACAATCCTTAGTAAGAGATAAGATCTCAAATGCACATTATATTTTTTTAAATTTTTTTCTTCTATTTTTTTCAATATTTCTCTTCAAATGTTCCATATGGTGATGCCTCCGTTGCATTAAATTCACGTAAATGTATCTAAAAAAAAAAAAAAAAACATAAAAAAAGAATCAGAAGACTTTCCTATACTAGTTGATTTCAAACAAATATCTTCTTCTCTCCTATTAACTGAATTGCAAGAAAATTAAATTAGAAAGCTATAATTATTTAATAAATATAAAAAATGAAAGATAATTTTGTATATGGACATAATTTAATGTTAATAGTTGAGAAGATACTTTGATTTTTTCAATATGAGCTTTTAAAGAAGAATTACTCACTTCGTCAGAGTAGAATAATACAAAAAGATTAATTGAAATAATATTGAATATAAAATGTTGATACTAACTTCGGCTCTATATTAAAACATCTTTAACACACAAGTATATAAAGCCAAATGAGATTTTGGAATTGGGAATTTTATTCCACAGTGTAAAAATACAAAAAGCTCTCTATATTTAGAAACACTTTTTTAGAGCATACAATTTTGATAAAATTGAAGGCATTTTTATTTGCCGAAATTTACCAATTCAAAGGAAAACGGACATACATACAGCGAGAGTTTAATATTGACTCTCGCTGTATGTATGCATTCCCAAGTGTTTGCTCATGTGATTATTTCATTGTACTTATTATATTAAAGAAGATGGAAATCTTTAATCAAATTCTCTTTTACGTTTGAGTCACAAAAACTTTCTACTTTTTATACAATGAAATAATCACATGAAAAAATTTTTTTTTACCTATAATATTGACCCACACTGAACAAGGTCTCGATGAGATTTCATCATTCATAATTCCTAGAGACCAGATGTAGGAAAAATCATTGTCGTAAAGGCATAAGAATATTCAGTATATTCGCGAAAATAATGCCCGAAAATATCGAGCAAATAAATATAATAATATGACACCTGGCCCAGAGCTTATTTTATTGAGAAAAAAATATAAAATCATATGAGTCCGGACATAGGTGAATATTAAATAAAAAGATGAAAATTCAGATCAAATAGAGAACCGAAAAGTCAAGTAAATCTCAATATTCCACGTGACTTGACCCAAGAAAACTTATTTTCGCAAACAACCGGTCGCGGAAGCCTTCCAGAACATTTTTTCCATCTTTTTTTCTTCTTTCTTTGCCTTTATTATTCCCGCGGTAAAGGGGTCGGCAGAATGGGATTATTGCGACCGGGAAGGAAAAGAACAGGCCGGCCCGTCGCTCGGTTTGACGCCTGTTAAAAATATAGAAGGGAAAAGACTGACATGCAAAGAACAGAAGTATTGTCAGTCCCAGCTAGGGCAGCTCGTGGTCGCCATCCACGTACCCACAAGATGTGGGCCCCTGAGCAATTCAAAAACATTTAATATATATTGATAACTTACTGGCGAAATGGACAGCAGTTAAGTGAAATAATTTGGAATGACTTAAGAAATTTTCACTCTTTTAAAAAAAAGTTTTATTCATTTTTTCTAATTATTCCAAATTTCATGTGTTATGATTTAATCAGGAAACCGAAAGACACTTTGCAGCCAGGAGATTAAATAAAAAAAATCTTTTATTTAAGTAAAAATTAAATAAAAGATTTTTTTATTTAATCTCCTGGCTGCAAAGTGTATTTCGGTTTCCTGATTCCAAATTTCCCCGGATATTTGCATCATCTTGTAGCTTATATATAAATATATATATAATTAACTTAAGATCCCACAAAGTCTTATAAACTATTTCAAAATATCTTTTAAAATTAGGTAGTCTATATATTAATTATAAAAGTAAGAACTTTCAAAAAGTGTGAAAAATTTTATTTTTGGAAAATATTTTCACCTGGATATGAAGGTTGACTTCTTCACTTCGACTCAAATAAGGAAAATTGCCTCCTGATTTAAGATGTGCCAATTTCGCTGATGGGTAGCACTTATACATATCTTCACGAACAGGATTTGACAGTGCATAATCATCAAATACATCCATTATTGTAATTTTAACAGCGCTAAGTTTTTGTGGTTCAACATAACAATTGATGCAATTCATCGTTAGCCGTGAAGCTAATTCTTGTTGAGTCAAACTCTCCAACTGAAAAAGATGTAATTATTAGAAAAATAAAAAACTAATAAAAAAAAACAATGGATTATGAAACTAACTCTCTCCACCATAAAGTCAATTGAATTTGCTATTCGGTCATCTACTTTAAAGGCTTGGAAATTTCTCATCACTAATTTTTTAAGGATGACCGATGGAAATATCCAAAACCTAAAATTTTAAAAATATTTATTTATTTGTTATATTTTCCTAATTAATATATATATTTTTTTTACATAGAAGCGGATTCATTGTAGTTAAAAACTGATGTGTCCGTGAAAGTATTGCAGAGAATTAACGAAGCTACTCGAGGGCAATGAGCGGTTGCCTCAGCAAATTTTTGAGCTAGAAATCCACCTAAAGATGCTCCGAGTAAATGCACTTTATGAAATCCTAAATGATCTATGAGTTTCTTGAATTCCTCACACCACTCTTGAACTGTCCAACAAACAGGATGCTCTACCTGGAAATGTTAAAAAAAAATAACTTAAAATGATGCGGGATTGTAAATGTATTTCTATTTTCGATTTGAAATAAAGAAATTATACATGCATATGAATTCTTTAAATGAAAGCAATGTCCAATCTGCATTCTATTTTATTATATATATATAGAATTTCAATGAAGTGATAACACAAAACATGATATTTTATAATTAATGAAAAGCAGGTAGTCAAATAGTTAAAAAAAAATTAAAATTTGTTAAGATATAAATTCAAGTCCCACCCATGCATTTTCTACTTGTGATTATTTCATTGTTTTTAAAAAAATATTATATATCTTTTAATGAAAACTTTCATGGTTCAAACCTAGAAAATTTCCAATAAAGATTTTCATTTTCTTTCATAAAAACAATGAAATAATCACAAGTAGAAAACGGGGACTAAACATTGGCGCTCACTGTGTACATATAAATAATCATTTGTAAAGATTAGTCCAAATTACTTATGACAACTCTAGAATAAGTCAGGTTCTAAAATTGGGTGAATAAACTTTAAATGAACCGATGATGACATCATTTCATTTAAGGCAAAATATATCGTTTTTTATATTTTTTTTCTTTTATAACTTAAAAAAAAACAATAAGTTTGAAATTGATTTTGACAGTAAATGACAAAATATACTTGTATAAAACTTTGCCAAGATATTTGTGATTATTTCAATTTCTAATCAAAATTTGATTATGAATATATATTATTTGCAGGTTATCATTTTTAAAAAAAAATTTCATTTTTTTTTTTATCTTATCGAAAATATATTTAAATGAACTTGTAATACTGTGGAAGTCAAAGCCTCAAATTTTTTTATTAATAAGTAGAGAAAATGATTTAATATAGGCATATTTTTTATCATATTTCATTTGGACAAAATATTATCATTAGGGTCAATGTCTGAATAACATATATTATATAGGCCTATATATATATTTATATTAATATATGTCGTTATAGTTAATTTATACTAAAACTAATAAATCTTTTCTTTATATTAATTATATAAGTATAAAAATTATTCTTACAGCAATAACGCGAATTCCTTTGCTACTTAGAGCTAAAATTTGTTTGAAAAAAACGTCGGCAGTTCCACTGACAGGAGGAAGGCAAATTAAAGGTGATCGAATCGTTCTAGGACCAGAATCATATAATTTCCATTCCTGAAATTTAAAAATCAAAAATGTAAAGTCTTTATTAATGGAATACATTAATAATAAAAAAATAATCGTACTTACTTTAAGTTTAATTGCATCAACTATAAGAGATCTTAATGGGATATTACATCGAAAGCTTAAATATTCCTGTGATTGAGAATATTCACTAAAAAAACTCATTTTTACTTGATGAAGATGTTAGAAAAACATTCAAAATTTTCGAGAAAACAATAAAAACAGAAGGAAGAATAAGGAAATAACATGTGAGATTAAGCAGAGAGAAGAGAAATAGTGCAAAAGAAAAAAAACAAAATAGGTCAGATCAGCCTGAAAGAACAGATGGCTCTCAAGTTGAGCGCAAAATTCAAAATATTTATTTAATATTTATAAATTTACTAATATATCAAATACATTTTTTTTTCCTCTAGCTTTATTTTGGAAATTTAATAAAGAATTCTCCATTTAAAAGTCAAATTAATGTCGTTATGTAGTAGTCAGCCTAAGATTTTATATTCATGTCATATTTACTTAACCAGAGCCGTAAAATAAAAAAAAAAATCATTGTGTGGTTTTATGAAACCACGATGCAAGTGAAACTTTTTTTCGGATCGTAGGCGTTTAACTGAAAATTTTCAGAAAATTATTCAATTAAGGTTATTAAAATCGCGTTTTTAATCTTAACTTAACAATTGGAAAATAGGAAATCAATAGACGCATGTTAAAAACTGTGAACAATATTTATTTAGTAATTAGCCTTGCTGCCCGCCTTCGGCGGGCGGCGCGGCTAGCCAGGAGGGCTTCGCCCCCCTGGATTATATATATACAGTAGGGTGGCCGCAAAAAACAAAATTTTTTAATTTCTTTCGGCCGAACCTCCTAAAAGTTGTCTTTTGGCTAGAAAATGATAATGGCAAAGTTTTAGCTAAATTGGGTAACGTTAACCCGTGCCTCATCGGGGTTAAAATTTTGAAAAAGTGCGATTTTATCTAAAAATTCGCAGGTTTTACTTCATAAAACGAAAACCAAGTATCGTAGAAAAATTATTCTTGGCTCATTTCATAGCAAATTTAATTCAAATTTAATTCTCTTGAGGTTTTATAATAACTATTTTTTCATTAAAACGTATAGATTTAGAGATATTTACAAATTACCATTTCGGTTTTGATATATTGCTCTTTCTGAAAAATAAATGGAAAGTCACATTATAGACCATTCGATATAACATTTTGCCGGAAAAATATTTCGAAGGGAATGAAATTTTTACTGGTTATTTGGGGGTACTCTAGAATGCCAATCCTAAGTTTTTGACCTCGAGGACCATGTGGGGGGAGAGGAGGGGGACAAAAACCTCAAGAATTTGAGAATTCTTCAGTTTTTTGCTTATATCTTGTAAACTATTCATATTTTGTGAAATATAGCATAATTCAAAGTTGTAGAGCATTAAATTTGCTAAAATTTGGTACATAAAATGAATTCGTAGACCCAATACTAACGGCCGGTCAAAATTAAATAGAATTTTACTTTTCGAGAAAATTTATCTAAATTTGACCGGTCGTATTACGATTTATATTCGGTTTACAAATTCGTTTTATGTACCATATTTTAGTAAATCTAGTACTCTACAACTTTATTTAATGCTATGGTGGAGATAATATGGTTAGTTTACGCGGTATAACGAAAAACTGAAAAAGACTAGGGTCCGACCGAAACAAGATTTTCAGCCGAAACCGAAACCGAAACCGAATATTCGACCTCAACCTTAGTTTCGGCCGAAACCGTAACCGAAACCGAAACTTGTATTTCCTATAAAAATTTTTTTTCATTTTACCTTTTTTTTTTTAGAATTTTTTTTCCCTCCCGTGAAAATCATTTTACCTTTGTTTTAGGGAGACTAAATTTTTTTTCTCCCTCAAGTGCAAATTATTTGACTTTTTTTTTTTTGCATGCGAGTCTCATCCCATTTTTTCAGACTCTGGTTTCGGCCGGCCGAAAGGTTCGGCCACTTTTTGGCCGAAACCGAAACTACGGCCGAAACCATGATTTTTGGCCGAAACTGGCCGAAACCGTAACCGAAACCGAATATTCGGTCGGTTCTTAAAAAAGACCAACATTTTTGTGGTCTTACTTTTGACCGACCGTATTTCGGTTAATATTGAGTTTACAAATACATTTTATGTAGGAAAGCTTAGTAATCTAATCCTCTACAACTTTGTATAGGACTAGGGTAAACAAAATATGTTTAGTTTACGAAATATATGAGAAAAACTGAAAAAAGTTAAAGATTTTTGAGGTTTTTTCCTCCTCTACCCCCTCCAAGTTAAGAGAGGGTCGTCCAAGTCGAAGACTTAGGATATACAATCTGGCGTACCCTCAAATAACGTGTAAAAATTTAATTCACTTCGGAATACTTTCTAGGTAAAAAGTAGATAATGACATGACTATTCGTTTTTTCAGATATTTTTTTTCATTTCTAGTAAATTTGTCCAACATTGACCAGCCGTATTTCGGTTAGTATTGGGTCTACGAATTCATTTTATGTACCAAATTTTAGCAAATTTAATGCTCTACAACTTTGAATTATGCTATATTTCACAAAATAGGAATAGTTTACAAGATATAAGCAAAAAACTGAAGAATTCTCAAATTTTTGAGGTTTTTGTCCCCCTCCCCTCCCCCCACATGGTCCTCGAGGTCAAAAACTTAGGATTGGCATTCTAGAGTACCCCCAAATAACCAGTAAAAATTTCATTCCCTTCGGAATATTTTTCCGGCAAAATGTTATATCGAATGGTCTATAATGTGACTTTCCATTTATTTTTCAGAAAGAGCAATATATCAAAACCGAAATGGTAATTTGTAAATATCTCTAAATCTATACGTTTTAATGAAAAAATAGTTATTATAAAACCTCAAGAGAATTAAATTTGAATTAAATTTGCTATGAAATGAGCCAAGAATAATTTTTCTACGAATCTTGGTTTTCGTTTTATGAAGTAAAAACTGCGAATTTTTAGATAAAATCGCACTTTTTCAAAATTTTAACTCCGATGAGGCACGGGTTAACGTTACCCAATTTAGCTAAAACTTTGCCATTATCATTTTCTATCCAAAAGACAACTTTTAGGAGGTTCGGCCGAAAGAAATTAAAAAATTTTGTTTTTTGCGGCCACCCTTAGGCTGGTTACACACACACCGATTTTGGACGGCCGGTATAAAATCGGCCGATATTTTATCGGTAGCAGGTGCTTGCAGACTCACCGGATTTTTACCGGTCAAACAATCAGTTGCCACGAGGTGACACGAGGTTTTTTTTTTTTTTTAAACATCACACTTTTTTCCCATTCACGCTCACACTCACACTCACAGTCTTTTCGGCAACTCAGGCCATTTAAGACTTTAGACCATATCCGTTGTAATTAATATAAATATTGTGGGGTCAGGCATTTCTATTTAAGCCTTCTGGTATCCAAATGGCTTAAATAAAATCATCGGACTGCCTGGGTCCGAACCCGCTAAATCAGCCATTGCAATTAACACGCACTATCAAAACTAATAACAAGTTAAAACGTGGTAACTACAATTTCACTGAGCAGTCGAGACTGGAATGGTCGGTGAAAAATCGGTGTGTGTGCAAGCGGGTATTTAGTCATGTACGCCACTAATTCCCGGCACTGCCGGCGATACAGTGGCAGTGGCCGGCTGCTGACCGGTATTTTACCGGCGACGATCACCGGTCGGCGTGTGTGCAACGTCCCGTTCCCACATGTGGTTCACTATTGGAATTTGGACGACCGGCATAAAATCGGCCGTCCAAAATCGGTGTGTGTGCAACCAGCCTAATATACAGTATTAGAGCGGGCGCTGGAGGTAGTTGAGTATGCAAAATCTGAGGACCGAATTCTGACAATGGATTTGGGCTAAGAATAGCTCCCAGAATAAGGATCCGGATCTTGCCGGGCCAATTTTTGGTCCAATTTTTTTTTTACCACCACCCCTCTTATTTCCATAGGAAATCAATGTAATGCATGCTAAGATGATGTGAAGATTTGCAATTATGGTCAAATTCGAGTACTTAAAACCTCAAACAATGAAAAAACTGTCTTGTTAGCAACTGAGGGGATCCTCTAGAGTCCCCTGAGAAGTACTATCTTGCCACCAGTTGTGGTGGTCCCCTCTCACCCCTTCATCTCTTTTCTCTCTCTTTGTTATTAATTTAAATATATGGCTTTAACACCATGCCAAATTGTGGGGACCGGCAATTTTGTTCATAATCCACTAGCTGGTATCCCAATCAATGAAAAATACTATCTTGCCGCCAACTGCGGTGGTCCCCTCTAACCCCTTTACCTCTTTCTCTCTCTTTGAATTTAAATATACGGCTTTAACATCATGCCAAATTGTGGGGACCAGCAATTATGTTCATAATCCACTAGCTGGTATCCCAATCAATGAAAAATACTATCTTGCCGCCAGCTGCGGTGGTCCCCTCTAACCCCTTCACCTCTTTTCTCTCCCTTTATTATACATTTAGATGTACTGTCTTAAAACCATGCCAAATTGTGGGTACCGGCAATTATGCTGATAATCCATTACCTGGTGCTCCAATCAATGAAAATACTATCTTGCCGCCAGTTGTGGTGGTCCCCTCTAACCCCTTCACCTCTTTTCTCTCCCTTTATTATACATTTAGATGTACTGTCTTAAAACCATGCCAAATTGTGGGGACCGGCAATTATGCTCATAATCTACTACCTGGTGTATTTATAATAAAGGGAGATAAAAGAGGTGAAGAGGTTAGAGGGGACCACCACAACTGGTGGCAAGATAGTATTTTTCATTGATTGGAGCACCAGGTAGTGGATTATGAGCATAATTGCCGGTCCCCACAATTTGGCATGATGTTAAGGCCGTATATTTAAATTTATAACAGAGAGAGATAAAAGAGGTGAAGGGGTTAAAGGGGACCACCGCAGTTGGCGGCAAGATAGTATTTTTCATTGATTGGGATACCAGCTAGTGGATTATGAATATAATTGCCGATCCCCACAATTTGGCATGATGTTAAAGCCGTATATTTAAATTTATAACAAAGAGAGAGAAAAAGAGGTGAAGGGGTTAAAGGGGACCACCGCAGCTGGCGGCAAGATAGTATTTTTCATTGATTGGGGCACCACGTAGTAGATTATAAGAATAATTGCCGGTCCCCACAATTTGCCGTGATTTTAAGGCCGTACATTTAAATTTATAACAGAGAGAGAGAAAAGAGGTGAAGGGGTTAGAGGGGACCACCGCAGTTGGCGGCAAGATAGTATTTTTCATTGATTGGGATACCAGGTAGTGGATTATGAACATAATTGCCGGTCCCCACAATTTGGCATGGTGTTAAAGCCGTATATTTAAATTAATAACAAAGAGAGAGAAAAGAGATGAAGGGGTTAGAGGGGACCACCACAACTGGTGGCAAGATAGTACTTCTCAGGGGACTCAAGGGATCCCGGTCAGTTGCTGACGAGACAGTTTTTTCATTGTTCGGTGAGGTTTTAAGTACTCGAATTTGAGCCATAATTGCAAATCTTCACCTCATCTTAGCATGCACTCCATTGATTTCCTATGGAAATAAGAGGGATGGGGGTAAAAAAAAATTGGACCAAAAATTGGCCCGGCAAGATCCGGATCCTTATTCTGGGAGCTATTCTTAGCCCAAATCCATTGTCAGAATTCGGTCCTCAGATTTTGCATACTCAACTACCTCCAGCGCCTGGTCTATATATATAGATTGAAGATTTGAATATTTTAAATTATTTTAAAAATTATATTTTATCAATTTAAAAATTGAGTTATTAAATCTCACAATTATTTTTTTATAATTCGTTATATATATTAAATTTCAACTTTCTTATTTATGTCGTCACGGATTGTGACGTCATAGCTTGCAGCGTCATGATTTTTTACGTCACCTCGTTACAAAGCGACATGCTGATAGAAGAACTAAAAAATTCGTAGTGATATAATAAAAGTTTCACTTTAAAAAAAAAACAGAGCCGCAGGCAGAAAATTTTTGGGGAGGTTTGGTTTGTTCGGAATAAAAAAAAAAAAAAAAAAAAGGCAACTAAGTTACAAAACTTTCCCGCTATACAACTAATCGATTAAGAATGGAAAAGTTTTCCACTTAATTGGCCCTAGAACAGCCTTTCCTAAAGTATGGGTCGCGACTAGGTGTGTTCGATTACGGAAAAAAAATTATCGATTATCGATTATGAAATATAATCGATTAATGGATCGGACAGACGAATAATCGATTATTGGATCCGGAGTTTCATAAAATTTCTTTTTTTTTTTTTTAGTAAAATTATTAATTTTCCCTCTTGCGGAAATCATTTAATCCTTTTTTTGCCCCCGAGTTTGGCGTAGTAGGTAGCGTGCTTACCTCCTATACCAAACGTCGCGGGTTCGGACCCAGGCAGTCCGATGATTTTATTTAAGCCATTTGGATACCAGATGGCTTTTATAGAAATGCCTGAACCCACAATAGATAATATATATTTCAACGGTTATCGTCAAAGTCTTAAATGGCCTAAGTTCCAGAAAAGACTGTGTGAATGTGTGTGGGTGGGTGTGATTGTGTGTGTGATTGTGAGTGTGAATGAGAAAAAAGTGTGAATGTTTAAAAAAAAAAATCCTTTTTTTTTTTAGTATACGACAAGTCTCATCCCATCATTTCAAATTGATTTTTGGCCAAAAAATAATCGATTTTTTACTCTATAATCGATTAATGGAATATTTTTTAGGGAAATAATCGGTATATAATCGATTATCTTGCACAGCCCTAGTCGCGACCCGGCACCGGGTCTTAGAAAACACAAAAAACACAAAAAAAAATTTGCAATTTTTGTTTATTAAAAAATAACATTTTTTTTTTTTTTTTGTAAATAAATGTTTTTTTTTTTCATAAGGTTCTCGAAAAATTTTAAAACCTCATACTGGGCCGCGGTCAAAAAAATTTCGGAAATGCTGCCCTTGAGGATTAAAACAAAAGAGAGTAAAAAAAAAACTTCAAGAATGCATTATGCAGTCAAATATATCCTTTTATTATGTCGTTCCAGACGTTTCGGTTACTAGTCTCGCCCTTCTTAGAGCCGGAGGCGAGAATAAATGAAAAAAAAATATAATCT
The DNA here is from genome assembly GCA_023213315.1 of Euborellia annulipes. NCBI lineage: Eukaryota > Metazoa > Arthropoda > Insecta > Dermaptera > Anisolabididae > Euborellia > Euborellia annulipes. The sequence goes on from JAKCPI010024662.1 coordinate 14,691, forward strand.
CAGCGACTCACATTCGCATGAACTGACTCATCATTGAGTATGGGCAGATCGATGTCTTCCTTGGACCACTGAGTTCTTTGACTGCTGTGTTAGAAGCTTGAAGCTTTTAAGCAGTCTATATGTATAAATAAATAAATAAAAAACGAGGCGGTGGAGCGGACGAATCACAATTGCGCGAAACTTTTTTTTGCTTCCAGTAGACGAGAAAAAGTTTCCGTAAAGTACTTAGTAAAAAATAGACGAAAGTAAAAAACAAATATATTTTTTTATTAAAAACAGTATAAAATGCAAATTTTACAATAATTATTAATAGTGGAGTATCAAGGATTTGAGATGATTGGATGAAAAAAGTAAAAATAAAAATAAATAGACGACGATCTCAAATCTTTTTAAGAAAAATTTTTTTTTCAATTTTTTATTTACAACCAGGTCTCATCTTTAAAAAATTTTCCAAAAGAAACTCTTCAGCCATATTTTCTCTTTAACTGCGGCGTAACTAATCTTTGAGGTGGAGAGGGGGGGGGGGGGGGGGGGGGGGGTGAAGCCAACTGGGAACTGGGGCGCCGTTTTTCGTTCGACTTTTTTTTTTTT
>JAKCPI010024663.1:0-15664 GCA_023213315.1 Euborellia annulipes
ATTGAAATCTTCTGAAGACCACTTTACTCTTGTATTTCATAGAAAAGATAGGAGAAATGGTTCCCATGGTAACAAAATATAAATATTTTCCTATACTTATAAATTTTACATAGTGAATACAATTGTTCCGTACTGTCGGGAACTAAATATATGTCGACACGAAAAATCTGGTGTGACAAGCACAGAACACAACTTTCGATTACCGAAGGTAAGAGAAAGTTGTGTGCTGTGCGCCAGTCACACCAGATTTTTTAAAGGTATTTTGGCATCTTTTTAGACCCCATCCTGATCGGTACAGACGGGGAGCTAGCCGCTAGAGCTTTAGTTGTAGTAATGATAATAATGATAATGATATAGTATATTAATTAATTGATCTAGTCCATTTAAATAATTTGTCCCAAGTTATTTAGGTTTGTAATCCTCTTCCATGTAATAATTGTTTTGGGACGATTTATTTGTGATTGATGAAAATAGCAGTTCTAAATCACCTATCTCTTCAAATTAATTAATATAAAATCGAGAGATCTAGTATTCTGATATATAAGAGCTAGCCAGTTTCGGTGGACCACACCCTTGGGAAGAAAATTTATTAAATAAGGAAAAATAATATTTTTTCTCCTTAATTATCATTAAATTTTTTTTTTTTTGATATCTTGCAGTTAATAATATTATAGAAACAAGTTTTTTCTTACATCAGAGGAGTATATCTGTAGAGTGTGGAGGGAAGGGAGAGGATCAAAAGCAAGAAAAATACATTAAAAATATGATATATTAAAAAAAAAGGTAAATTTAAAGTTGTCTTCCTCTGAGATACGTGTTTGATGACGTATATAGACTCCATTTAATTCATATTTAAAAATAAACATTGATAATGAGACGTTTAGAGGTCGGGTTGTTATTTTTCCATGGCTTGAGTGGATCTTCTTAATTTTGTTGCTTTTTCTTTTGACCTTCGGACCTTCGGGTCCGAAGAGCCTCAGGGCGATTGCTAATAAGACACGTACAGGATTTCACGCACTTAATTTTTTTTTTTTATTATATTTTCATTGAGAAAATGCATACCTATCATTTGATACTTAGTAACTAAAGATATAAAACTTAACTACGAGCTTTCAACAAATGTTTCTTTTTTTTTTTAATATCATAAGTTGAATTTTAATTATTTAATTAAATACTGTTTAAAATAATGAAATTAAGGTGCGCGTCTCGGGGTGCTAATTTTGGGAGATTCCAGCGGCCACAATTTTGAAGCAATTGACCTAAAATTTTTTTAAAATTAAATCTATTTAAAATATCTACAACTTATAGAAGCCCTTTTTTTGATTTTCAAAAAAATAAATTTTTTTTTAGGTTAATCGCATTAGTTAAAAGATATTTTAAAAAAATTCGCTCTATATCTTATAGATAATTAAATTAGTAATCATTGTAATCATTGTGTTAAAAAATAATTAATTTTTTACCCCTAATTAATTAGCTGGAATCTTTCAAATGAAATAAAATAAATCCCTTGTATCCCTATGGGAAAAACTAACGCCATCTCTTGCCGCCTCGAGTAACTCGGTACTGAATCGTCTTCTAACGGTTTTTTGAGACGCGCACTTTAAAAATACTTTCCTATCCATAACGTCCTCTATAAGAGTGAAAAATTTCATAACAAAGCCAACGGGAAGTTGGTCAAACCGTACAGACAGACAGACGAACGGATGGTTGGGCATTAGTGAATAATATATAACTTATATATTTTTAATAAGATATTAATATTCATTGAAGTCCTTGATTTAGACTTGTCAAGTCATAGATATATTCAACAGATTTGTGAGTATGTTTCTTTGCTAGTGGGCCAAACGTCCCATGTTCCCCGGGAATCGAACTCCAACCTTTCCGGGACTCGGAGCTACCTTGCACTAGGCCCCCACAAACTCAGCCAACACCGACAAATACTCCCTATATATGCAATTTGGACGTAACAAGTAGAAGTAACCTCACTATAATACTCAATAATTAATTTTTTATTTATGAAGATGCTCTTCTACTATATTCTACATACAACGCGAACAATATGTGATCTGTAGATTTTACACTGTAATGAAGGTTTAGCACGTCTTCCCTTCCTTCGTCCAATATTCAGACCTCTCTGCTTCAACGCAAACAACAATGGATTAACTCTTCCTTTCTTTGTTAATCCCAAAGGAATGAATGCGAATTAATCTCATAAAATATATTTTTAATCTATTCAATTAGAAAGTGATAAATTTTATCTCTTCCCAACCCTAGAAAAATTTACAAATTCTTAAAACTTGTTTAAGATGTACTTTGTCTAAAAAAAAAAATTCCCAAAAGTCGATTCTGCTTAATTATAAGTAATATTCCAGTCTCTAGATTTTTTTTACTTTTTTTTTTTTTAAAGCGGTTTGTGATAAAAGTCTGATAAATGAGTTTGGCGCAACACTGAACACTCTCGCCATGATTAAATTCTTTTCCTGCTTTTCTTTAAGCCTTCAGGGCCTCACTATTTTATTTACTTATTAGGCAGTGGACATTTATATATGGAAATCAATTTTTTTAACATTAAAATATCTGAATATTAATGCTTAAATTTAACTTTTATCTTTCATAAAAAAAACAAACGTAACATTTTGTTGTTTAATTATCTTAAAATTTATTATATTAGATTCATTTGTCTTAAAAAAAAAATAAATAAAAAAACTTTAGAATAAAGCGAAACTTTACTCTTTTTTGACAAGGAGATTATATAATTATTACTTCTTTTTCTTGAACTGTCTGAAATATTTTCTTGATTTCTATAATATATTTATTTACTTTCAAGACATTGCCTATTCCTAATATTGAATCATATATTAGCTAATAATCTATCGAGGTCGGCAGATATAAAGTTACTATTTAAGAAAGTAACTATAAATTTCTAAAAAAATAAATATCACATTAAAAACTGATTAGCTATAGAATCACTTATCACTTAGGAATGAAACATTAATAAAAGGTTGTTTGTTTTTACTTTCTCTTACCATATATATATATATATATATATATATATTAATATACATACATATATATAGAGAGAGAGAAAGTATTGAATTCATGTCGAGATATTGAAATTCGATGTCGATGGATATACACGTTTTGAGGTCCCCTGAATCCAAAAAAGTGGTTTTCGCGACATGGTCTGTGTTTGTTCAATTTTAAGCATGAAGGAATTGAGCTAGGAGGTTGAAATTTTATATTTAAGTTTTGTACCCTCCTGGATCGTGAAAATAAGCTTTTAAACAAAATCGGCCAAAGAGTCTTAGTACTACCACCAGGTTCCTTTTATCCAACTGCCATTCTGGTCGGGAATCGACCCTCTCACCCCTATAGAGCAAGATCCCAGAGCCCCCAGACAATACTCATTTTCTCACAAATAAAATGTATTGGATAAAGTAGTGTTAGTACGTACTTTGAGTGTAAGCATATTTGCAAATTTGGGCCGTGGGCCAATTTATAGGTAACCAAGTGCCAAACATTGGTAAAAATAGTACTAAATATACTTATTTTCTCATTCTTGATTTTTACGTATATTTTTAGAGAATATTGTTAAAAGTTAATAATCAATACTGCCAGACACTTACCATGGGCCATAACTCTTGCCAGACGCTTCAAAGTTACCAAAAAAAGTATGAAACTATACTCATTTTCTCATTCTTGATTTTCATATATGATATTCAGGGAACCAATTCAAGAATATTTGTAAGCTGCCAGACCAATCCGTTGGGCCAAACATCCCGCCAGACACACCTAAAGTGTCACTATGCATGTGTTAAAGATAGGGAAAAACAATACTAACTTTTCTCAAAGTCTCAGAGCTGATTTTTATGTATGTTTTAGAGAATATTGTTAAAAGTTAATAATCAATACTGCCAGACACTTACCATGGGCCATAACTCTTGCCAGACGCTTCAAAGTTACCAAAAAAAGTATGAAACTATACTCATTTTCTCATTCTTGATTTTCATATATGATATTCAGGGAACCAATTCAAGAATATTTGTAAGCTGCCAGACCAATCCGTTGGGCCAAACATCCCGCCAGACACACCTAAAGTGTCACTATGCATGTGTTAAAGATAGGGAAAAACAATACTAACTTTTCTCAAAGTCTCAGAGCTGATTTTTATGTATGTTTTAGAGAATATTGTTAAAAGTTAATAATCAATACTGCCAGACACTTACCATCGGCCATAACTCTTGCCAGACGCTTCAAAGTTACCAAAAAAATTATGTAACTATACTTATTTTCTCATTCTTGATTTTTATTTATGATATTCAGGGAACTATTTCAAGACTATATGTAAGCTGCCAGACCAATCGGTTGGGCCAAACATCCCGCCAGACATAGATAAAGTGTCGCTATGAATAGGCTCGTATGCTAAAGATATGTAAAAACAATACTAACTTTTCTCAAAGTCTCAGAGCTGATTTTTATGTATGTTTTAGAAAATATTGTTAAAAGTTAATAATCAATACTGCCAGACACTTACCATCGGCCATAACTCTTACCAGACGCTTCAAAGGTCCCGAAAAGATTATCTAACTTTAAGCTAACTTATTTTCTCATTCTTGATTTTTATATATGATATTCAGGGAACTATTTCAAGACTAATTGTAAGCTGCCAGACCAATCGTATGGGCCAAACATTCCGCCAGACATAGATAAAGTGTCGCTAAACGTCTGAGCGCGAGCATATTTATATTTCATATCTTTTTAATGAATGGTCATTTATACGACCAATTCAATTCAAAAATATTCCTGTTTTTTACTTATTATTAAAAACCAATAAACTACTATTTTATTGCAGTTCGTTTGTTCATAATTTTCATTAAGAGTTCAAAAGTATTAATATTTTATTATTCTTTAATTAACGTTTTAATTGAGCGTTAAAATATTACTTATTTTTTACTGAAGCTTTCCAGTAGACCATTATTAACATAAATTTTATAAAGCTATGTATGTTAAAAAACTATCCACATATCCTGCTCGCGCTCAGACGTCTAGCGACACTTTATCTATGTCTGGCGGGATGTTTGGCCCAACCGATTGGTCTGGCAGCTTACAATATAGTCTTGAAATAGTTCCCTGAATATCATATATAAAAATCAAGAATGAGAAAATGAGTATAGTTACATGATTTTTTTGGTAACTTTGAAGCGTCTGGCAAGAGTTATGGCCCATGGTAAGTGTCTGGCAGTATTGATTATTAACTTTTAACAATATTCTCTAAAACATACATAAAAATCAGCTCTGAGACTTTGAGAAAAGTTAGTATTGTTTTTCCCTATCTTTAACACATGCATAGTGACACTTTAGGTGTGTCTGGCGGGATGTTTGGCCCAACGGATTGGTCTGGCAGCTTACAAATATTCTTGAATTGGTTCCCTGAATATCATATATGAAAATCAAGAATGAGAAAATGAGTATAGTTTCATACTTTTTTTGGTAACTTTGAAGCGTCTGGCAAGAGTTATGGCCCATGGTAAGTGTCTGGCAGTATTGATTATTAACTTTTAACAATATTCTCTAAAAATATACGTAAAAATCAAGAATGAGAAAATAAGTATATTTAGTACTATTTTTACCAATGTTTGGCACTTGGTTACCTATAAATTGGCCCACGGCCCAAATTTGCAAATATGCTTACACTCAAAGTACGTACTAACACTACTTTATCCAATACATTTTATTTGTGAGAAAATGAGTATTGTCTGGGGGCTCTGGGATCTTGGACTACTAGAACAATAATCTGATCTAATATTAATTTAACCGAGAATAATGGGAATGAGAAAATATTTCCTGCCATGAAACAAAAAGTTTTAATAAATATTTTTTTATTTCTGAACTTTCTTATTTTTATATATTTTAATCTCCAGAGGCACTTTATTTATTTATTTTTTAAAGCAAAGTAACTAAGTCGAGAGCTTCTTCATTCGTAGAATGCATTAAATCGAGTTTGCTGATGGATAGTTCTAAAATCTCTGTTTCAACACTCAAGAAATGTATTTATATTTATTTAAATTAAAGATAGGTTTGTTTACTTTAAAGAGAGAGATAGGATATGAAAGAAAGATTGATTCTATTTAATTCTTCCTATTTAAATTCCTTTTATAGAATGACAGATTAAAATCTAAATAAACTAAGAAATAAATAAATAAATTTACGAAGCTTTAAAGTTATTTTAATAGAGTTGCTTAAAAAACTGTAGATGCTTAAATGAAAAATGGGTGAGGGGTAGCTCGCTGGTGTAGCGTGCTAGGGTGTCGGCTTCTACAAAGAAGATCCCAGTACAAATCCTCGGCGCGCGGGATTTTTTTCATTAAATAAAAATATTTATTTAATATAAACGAATCCTCAAGCAAGCACTCGATTGGAATATTGGATCTCACCACAATAGCCCCCAGGTAACTCTACGAGGAGAGAGAGTTACTGTGACATCCCGTCCTGTGGAAGGGACGTAAAGAAGATTTCCTCTCAGTGATGCATTCTTCGAAAGGAAAGGATACACGTCGATGCTGAGGGAATCTCTCCTCAAACTAGGACATCCTCCCTAACATAGAAGAGGTTGTATTAAAGGAATGGATCGAGAAATAAGGAATAGTTCACTATCTAGAAATGATGGCAGGATGAGGAACTAGAGATAGAAAATACTGTAACTTCACGGGGTGCTGGTAGATGGGCCAGAGGCCGGTTGGGTTTGAGGTGTGTGTGCACGAAAGCACCTCAACGGGGGATTCCGATAGGAATTTCAAATAATAATGAAAAATCTGGTGTGATGGTCGCACAGCATACAACCTACCTTCGGTAATCAAAAGTTGTGTTCTGTGCTTGTCACACCAGATTGTTTGTGTCGACATGTATTTAGTTTCCGACAGTACGGTACATTCGAATTTTTAACACGAATCCAATACTTTATCTCTCTTATATTTTAACATATACCCTAGTATAGAGGTAAAAGAAAGTAAAAATGGAAAAGCAGACAGGGGAATAATATACTATTATCTTTTAATAACTCTTGAGTTGAAACTACCATGGTAAATCAAGACCGAGATATATGCCTACTATGTTCTGTTGTTGAGCCATTTATTTTTTATTATTCTCCATACTCAATTTTCTTTGTTAGGATTGTTTTCCAATAGTATTCATCTCAAAAAGAATATAAGATCACTTGAAAACGATTCTTTTTATTTATAGTTTAGTTGGCTTTTAATAGTTGGATCGATAAAACCAACAAGAGAAGTCATGTTCAAACTGGGTCATTGTAGAAGAGTCTATTTTCACTACATGTAAAGTCGAAAGCCAAGATGACCGGCTTAATAATTGAAAACCATACTTGCTCCTTCTTCCTTCTACTTTATCTAATATTTATCCCGTGTTATTATGGACAATTCCTATGGGAACTCTGTTCCGCATGCTCAAGCCGATGGCCTAGGCCCTCTTGTCTTCATAATTCACCCTCGACGTTAACGTTACAGGCCAGTGAATAAGTTATCAGGTTAACGCTAATTGCATTTCCAGTCAGTCATTCGATTATGGAAATTCTGAAAAGACTCCACTGTGCTTCATATCATGCTAAATTAAATATTAAAAAAAAAAAAAAAAAAAATGCTGGCTGTCTGAATGGAATTTCTTTTGAAATGTCAAATATACTTGATTTGGAATCAATAAAAAGGCATTAACTTTTTACCTTTTCAAACTTGTATTATTGTGCCATTGTAGTTAATCAAAAACAAGTAAAAGATAATTAACTAATTAATATTTATAGATTTTAACTTTGTTTGATTTATAATTTATAGCTAATTTTTTTCCTTTCTCTTCTATAGCTTATAGGAGGAAGTCAGTCAGACACTCTAAACTCACTAAAGTATTTTTCAATTTGTAAAAACAGTATGTTTTAATTAGAATTGATGGATGCGCTTGCTGCTCCCGTACTTGCTCTTTTCCATCTTGCTATTATAAATTTTCTCATGTACTTTTCAAAAAATAGTATTCTGTTTCTCAGGCGTGATGATGGTCAACTGTCTCCAGTATTGAATTAAGTTAAGTTAATCCAACTCTCTCCAACTCTGAAAAAATATTCAATAAAAATCTGCCAGTTTTTAATTTAAAGTTTAGGTTTTAGAAGGATGTATATTAAACAAGTCAAATAAGTTTTATTCCATGACTGTTTCTCATTTAAACAATCTTTCTCTATCTCTCTCTCTCTAATATACACTTTTCTTTCCGTCTTTTTTTTTTTATAATTTATCAACTCATCCGTTTATTTAATTTACGTTTAGAGTCAAGATAAATTAAAATGCGTTAAATTTTATTAACCTTACCTAGGCTATATAAACATTCATCGTAAAATATAATTTTTCTTTATTTAAATTTCTTAATAAAATTGGAGAATTAAATAGTAAACAATTTATCTCGAAGCACAAGCTTATACATTCTCCATTCCCCTGTTACTGGGGAAAAAGTATTGCGATCGTCTAAAAAATTTGATGTCCTGATTTTGACAAAAAACACGTTTTAGGCCCAGAGAGTCTATAAAATGGCCGGTTTTTGAATAAAATACTGGTCGGTGATCACCTTACTCCTTTTACTTTCTCTTACTTATATAATTTTGTTAAAATTTAGAAAGTAATTGCATGCATGTCAAAAATTTGATGTGATTTTGACCAAAACACACGTTTTGATTTATAAGTTCTCATATATGATTGTCTTTCTAGACACTCAGGGGCTCACTTCAAGTGCATTCGTGGATGGCGACCACGAATTACCCGAGCTAATCAATTAACCAATTATTTAGATTCCCTTTTAAAAAGTATATCAATAATATTTTGTGAAAACTGTTAGAAGTACACTGATGTAATTCAGATTTTTATTTTTTTTTTTTAAATTCTCTTTCCGGCTCGTCCTTCCATAGAGCCAATGTTAAATTCCTATGGGGATTTGTATGTTATATAATTACAATTCAAAAGGGGGTCGGTCCTCTTTGGAACTTTTTACACATTTAAAAATTTTTTTTCCAATTATGAAATTTTGTATTTATTTAGGATTCCCTATTGTGTATAAAATATTGACACAAAAAATCTGTTGTGAACAGCACGGTGCACAACATTCTTTTATCGAAGGGTAAGAGAAAGTTGTGTGCTGTGCGCCAGTCACACCATATTTTTTTTCATATCAAGCGTCAGACCGTTAGACGCTTGCTTTTCTCTCAGTCTCATTTTTGTATAAATTAATTTTTCCTACCTACATAGGGATAAGGCCAAGATTGAAGAAGATTGTCTTTCTAGTTTACAGTACTAGACTTAAATAGGCCAATTAATGAAATCAGTGGATGTTTTTTTATAAACAGAAGAAGGAGCAAGTACAGCCAAAAATAAAAAAGCCTCCATTTTTTACAATCGAATGAGACGTTTCGGGTTAATTTTATCGACTAATCTTCAGGTTTTCAAAATTCTAATGTCCCGGAATTGGTCGTATGGGTTATACATGTAAATTTATGTATCATGTTTCCTACTGAGATTCATAGTCGCGAAATTTAATTCCATAGTGGTTGAATTTCGGACTTTCTCCACTATTATTCCCAGCAGGCGATATATTCACCATCTTTGATACATAAATTTACATGTATTACTCATACGACCAACTTCGGGACATTAACAATTTTGAAAGACTGAAGATGGGTCAATAAAATTAACACGAAACGTATCATTGAATTGTAAATAAAAGAAAGTAAAAATCTGATGCTTTTTATTTTTGACTGCACCTTCTTCTTCTCCTGTTTATAGTAAACTAGCTGCGGTAGGGTTGCCTTCGGCAACCCTACCCCGCTAGGCCCTGGCGGGCGGCGTCTCGGGATATGACTAAGAGTTGTCCAGATAAATGTATTTTAATTAATTATGAGGAAGAGTTTTTATTTTTTATTTTAAATATTTGATTAATATATTTTTCAATTATTTACACCCTAAGAAAGCAACATTTTAAATTTTATTAAAATCGAATGAAAAATAAATTTTAGGGGGGGCCAGGGGGGGGTGATTGCACTTTCTGAGGTCTAAAATACCATTTTTCAATTATTTACACCCTAAGAAAGCAACATTTTAAATTTTATTAAAATCGAATGAAAAATAAAAAAAATAAAAATTTAAGGGGGGGGGGGCGCAGAGCGGAAAAATCTTTTCAAATGTCGAATTGTTAGGGGGAGGAATAGTTTTTATTTTTCATTTTAAATTTTTTTGATAAATATATTTTTCGTAAAGCGAGTTAGATCCTGTTTTCCAATGCTTTGCTATGGGGTAATTGATAACCCCCAAAAAGGGGGGGTTCCCTACCCCTAATTCGATATAATGATAGCCTAAAACCACCCCCGGAAAATTCCCTACCCATTAAAAAAAACTCCATGAAAATCGGTCCAGTAGTTTCGGAGTCTATGCGTTACAAACAGACAGACAGACAGACAGAGATTGTCTTTTATATAATAGTATAGATATAGAAGATATAGACCAATTCTACTAGTACATTTTTTTGAAATAATAATTTTATAATAACAATTATAATCTTATAATAATAACTTGTATGTATATTTTTCATTAATATTAAAAAAAACTTCTCTCGATTGAATTATAAAATTTAAAGTAGAGATCTATGTATTTTTTTTCTTATTAAAAAATGGAGAATAAAACATAGCTGACCTAGATTCGGTCCGCCCATTGCAAACCAAACGACACAAAAAGGCAGCAGCCAACAAAAAAACATAATGCAAAGTGAGATAAAGAAGAGGATGAGGAAACTGAGGGTTCGTAGATTTAGGGGTTTGAGTTTGGGGTTCCCATTTTTTTGGGACACGCGCCAACCCCAACTTGGTAGTGGGGTGACACAAAAGCCAACAACCTCCACCCCAAGCTGAGAGTTCGACAACACGAATTGCCCTGTCTTTTCTTCCTCGACTAGCAACAAAATCCTTTTTTCTTCTCTCTTGTTCTTTTTATACATCTATATTAGAAGAGAAATAATAAATGAATGAAAGATGATTTAACATATCCTTTACAAAAAACATATGAAATAGACTAATAGTTAACTTGGTTAGTTAAGTTTAAAAAAAAAATTTGAGAAATTGTCTTTTTCATCTCAATTGTGGATTACTAAATATGCATTTTATTTATAAATAAAAAATTTTTTAAAGACATGGTTAATTTGTCATTTTTTCAGACTTACTGACCCCATTTTCCTCTGGGAATGTCCCAGACACTATTTATTATATTGATCAATTATTATGAGCATGATATGCATCATTTGGTCTATATATCACTTCAGGACCGTAATCAAGTAATCTTTCGGGGAGAGCTTTTTTTGGACTTTTTGGATGATCAACCCCTTCCCCTCCATTTTTTTTGGAACGAAGTTTTTTTTTTCCCACACACTCCCGCCCCCACTCTTCCCCCCACACACACATACACACAGTTTTTTTCGACAATTCAGACTTTACAACACTTAATATTTTATTAATATATCTATTGGGGGTCAAGGCATATTTATTTTAACCATTTGGTATCCAAGTGGCTTAAATAAAATCGTCGGACTGCCTGGGATCCTAACCCGCGTCCTTGGTATAAAAGGCCAGCACGTTAGCAACTACAAGGCCCGAGGGTCTCTCTATATTTCTAAATTAATAAATTTTGAAGAATACAATTTTTACTTTCTCTTACCTCTATATATGTTAATATATAGAGCGAGAGGAAGTATTAGTTTCATGTCAAAAATTCGATTCGAGATTTTGAGGTCCCCTGAATCCAAGTGGTTTTTGCAACATGATCTGTCTGTGTGTCTGTGTTCGATTTTATGCATGAAGGTATTGAGCTATAAGGCTGAAATTTTATATTTAAGTTAGACACCCCCTGGAGCGTGAAAATGAACTTTTAATCAAAATCGGTCAAATTGTACTAGTACTTTACTGATGTACTTTTTCACTTTTTTTTATTTTGAGACTGTGTGAATGTGTGAGTGTGAGTGTGAATGAGAAAAAAGTGTGAGTGTTAAATAAAAAATTTACACCTTGAATCCTAAAATACCGGTCGATTACCGAAGGTAAGAGAAAGTTGTGTGCTGTTCTTGTCACACCAGATTTTTTAAAATTCCCTATAGCATATAGTAATTCACCATTTTTATTATTTTGAAATTTTCAAGGATAAATACTTTGTGATCAGTCTATTTAAGCAAGTTTTTTTATAGAGAACTAAACTTTCTCAATTTGATCAATTATTTTTGGTAAAGTAGAAAAGCCAAAACCCGACTGTACCTTCTAAATTTTTCTTTTTCTTTAATTATTAAACATAAAGTAGAAAACTTTTCAATTAAAACTTTTATAAGCTACTGTACTAAAAGTTATATTAAATATCAAAAAGTTTTTTTTAACCTTTATAATATAACTATAGTTTAGTATATTAACGTTCTTTTTTTTCTTGTTTCAGGTAAGCATTGAATTTAATTCTACTCTTCTCGTTGAGTACTCAGGGGTGAGTTTTATTTACTAATAATAATTAAGCATACAAACTTCTTGCTCATTATATGATAATTATGCGCATATGTAATATTTCATTGAAGAAGGGGGGGGGGGAGATGTTTTGTATAAATAAACTTGGTTTCAGTGTCATTTTCACTAATATTTTCTTGAGTAGTTTGTGTTCTTTCTCTCTGGTTGTTGTGACTATCTTAGAAGAGTCTTCACTTTTTATTTATTTAATTAAATGTAAAAATCTTGTAAAACCATTCTATGAAAAGCTCATTCTTTTGTTCCATTCCGTCTTTATTTTTTCCCAACTTTTTAATTGGCACTCGAAATCTCATTAATTTCTATTATTATCTGCGATTCTTTCAACATTCGATAGTACTTAACATTGTGGCACAAGGGTATTTTCAATTGCTTGCTTGACAGATGGCATGGCATCCACTTGAAACTCCCAAGAAGGCTACTCAAATACATACTCGGAGTTTTTGAATTTTTTATTTAAAGAATTTCCAAGCGGGGTGCCATCGACGACATATGCGCTGATTGGCAATGCTTGATAGTAATTTATTAGTTTTTTTTTCTAGACCTTCTATTTTAAATTCATCATGTCCATCACATGAAAGTATCATATATTAAAAACTGAAAGACTAACGCATTCTATAAAAAATTTTCAAATTTTTGATGATTATTTAGTAATCTTACAGACCTATTGATATAATAAAAATTTTAAAATAAATAATAAAATGATATATAAATTGTAAAACATCAGACCATTAAGGGGGGGGGGGGGGGCTCAAGGGGCGGCATCAATATTTTTTTATTACATAAACTATATTTTTTTTATATAATATATTTAGAAACTAGATTTTCTCCCTAGTAAAATGATATATATATATATATATATATATATATATATATATATATATATATAATTATAATATGTAAAACATCGGACCATTAGGGAGGGGGACTCTAGGGGGGGGGCACCAATATTTTTTTATATATTCAGAAACTAGACTTCCTACCGAGTAAAATGATATATAATATTATAAACATCGGACCATTAGGGGGGGGGGCAATATTTTTTTCTTGAAGGCTAGTGGTGGCAAAAATGGCTGGTGGCCTAATGCCATCAAGTCTTTTAAATAAATAAATAAATAGTGGGTGGGCAAAGTTGTGCACTCGGCTTACTCCAACCCTTTGTTGTATTATCCAAATCTTCTAAAGCTAGAAAATTTATTTTAAAAATTAATTACGCATAGATTTATTAAAATAATATGATAAGATTAAAGAATAACAAAAGTTCTAAAGCTCTTGATATAATATTTTGTTACCTTTGAAAGCTTATCTAAAATATATTGGAACGTTAATAGAATAGTAAAATTCCCTCCGCGATATAAAGATTTATTTTTAATTGATAAATTCCCTACAATTAGATTAACGAGTTATTATTCCTACTCCCGGTAGCCATATCTTAATCTTTTTACATTTCATTTAACATTTTTTAAGAGCATAATTATAAAACATCTTGAAATCGAATAAAATTGTAGCCATATAATTAATGTCAAATCAAAATTGTAGCTTACTTGAATTAGATTTCATCTCAAATATATTTTTTATAAGTAAATGTCCAGAATTTTTAACCTAACGACTACCGTTATTTCTTGACTCCAATGAAATACTAATAAATAGATATATAAAAGTGTAAAATGACTGTTATATATTAATCGTAAGGAAGGTAAATGCGCAGCCAGGACAATACAAAATTATTTAAATTCTTTTGGTCGACGTTTCGGACGCCAATCGCGTCCTTCTTCGTGACCAAAGGTTGTAACAACTTCGGTCCCGAAGAAGAATGCAATTGGCGTCCGAAACGTCGACCAAAAGAATTTAAATAATTTTGTATTCTCCTGGCTGCGCATTTACTTCCCTTACGATAAATAGATATACTCTGACAATTTTAGGACTGAGATTTTAACCAAAAATTTGATAAATATTCAATTTTACAAATAAAAAAAAAATTATATCAATATTTTAATTAACTTTTCAATTTTGTATTGAAGAACTAAATTGTTTGTATTTTGTATTTACTAATACAGGGCCTGTCCGTTATGGCGTTTTTATAATTTCTTTGAGTCTGCCCCGTAGGGACCACAATTTCTAGAAAGATAATCAATTATATAAAACGATTCAAAAACACAATAAGGTTTTATGTATCCAAACTATGTATAAAACTTCTACATTTTTATTCAACAATAACTATATTATTTGAACAAATTCATTTCTTCATGATAAAGTATTATTACATTATATTTTGTTTTCTTTAAATTCTAATATCTTTCATTAAATTTTTCCACCCTCATCATTCCTCTTTTATATCGTTTAAACCGTTGAGATTTAATTTTTTTTCCACCGAGTTCTCTCTTTCATCTTTTAAAATCTTAAGAGAGACAAACAAGAAGCAGTATTCATATTTTTTTCTTCTCTCATTCCTCTTCCTTAAAGCGAGATTACACTTTTTGGCTTTCGGCTTCCATGTAACTTCTTACTAACCGGTTTGCCACATCGCATAAGAAAAAGATGCCACGATTATTTTAAATATCTTTCTTAATTTGATATCTAAAGGAAAAAAAAAACAGGTTACCATTTCAATAATCTAAAAATTGGATGGAATTCTCAAAGGGGTTTTTTGCGATCCCTAATTCTGATTTTTTTATTCATTAATAGATTTTCAAAAAAAAAATCATCCCTTTGTTTTGTTAGTTAATCATTAGATGATGCAAAATTCCCGTTGTTGTTAACGTTTGTTATCTTTTCGGTTGATTAAAATGTTTATATGATCGTTTAATGCAGGGGTTCGAAACTAGCAGTTTTTATTGGCCTGGTCAACATACTAATTTATCTCTCATTTTGGTATATTATGAATATCACCGAGAATGAAAAATATCAAATCAACGTAGAGAAAAAAAAAATTATATTTTAAACTAGTTTGTAATTGGGAAAAATCTGGTGTGACTTGTCACACAGTACACAACTTTCTCTTACCTTCGGTAATGGAAAGTTGTGTTCTGTGCTTCTCTCACCAGATTTTTTGTGTCTACATATATTTAGTTCCCGACA
>JAKCPI010024664.1:0-16844 GCA_023213315.1 Euborellia annulipes
AAGTACTTAGCCTATGAATGATTTGATTTAATTCTCATGAGAAACGCAGTGGCGCAACCAGGGGGGAGTTAGTGATTTAACCCCCCCCCCCGCCCAGGAGAGAAAAAAATTCAAATTGCTATATAATAGATTATGCACAACTACAAATAGAAGAGGAAATAGCAATAGCAGCCTGTCTTTTTATTTAAGAAAAGAGGTTCTTAAAAACGTCGATATAAATTTTTGGAAAATATTTCCAAGTTAATGAAATTTTTGGAGGTCAATTTGGGGAAAATCTTGGATGTCTACCGACCCGTTCTAACGTGGAAAGTGGTCAAAAACCCCAAAACTTTGGACTTTTCGCTTATATCTTGTAAACTAAGCATGTTCTGTGTACTGTACTGTACAATAGCACAATAGAAAATGTGAGAATATGCTAATATTTGGTACATAAAATGAATTTGTAGACAAAATATTAACCGAAATAAGGCTGGTCAAAGTTAAACAAATTTTGTCTAAATTTGACGGGCTGCAACCAAGGGCGGAGACAGGGGGGTAATCCCCCCCCCGAGAAACACCTCTGGATACGCCCTTGGCTGCAACTCGGTTAATATGGAGTCAATTCATTTTTAGCAAATTTCGTGCTCTACAACTTTGCATTTGATTTTGGTGGACATAAGGGTCCTCGAGGTCGAAACCTTAGGATAGACATTCTAGAGGACCCCCCAAATGACTTCATTAATTTCGGAATATTTCCCCTATTTTTCATTATATCGACTAGACTAATACTGGATAAATAATAAAAATAAGTTTATTTTATTTTATTTAAATAAAATTTTAACGAAAACTTAATTTTTTTATAGGCCTAGTAGTCTACGTACTCAGGGGCGCCGGAACGAATTTGAATCAGGGGGGGGGGGGGCAAAAAATTTTTTTTAGAAAATTAAAATAATTTAATATGTTCAAATAGTATAAAACAAAAACAAATCTTAAAAATTTTAAATAAAATCACAATTTGAACAAATTTTCTAGAGATTTTATCAAAAAAATTTTTAGGCTCTATTTATACCTACTATTTGAAGGAAATAAATATTTTTAATTTTCTTCTTTTAATTCAATATAAAATGTTTTTAGAAATTAGAAATACAATAGGGCAGAGGTTTCCAAACTTTATGTTACCACGCCTCCCTATTTAATAGCCACGCCTCCCCCCCCCCCCATTTTATAAAATAACACAAAAACAAAAATTTTTAATGCTAAAAAATATAAATTTATATAAAAATATTTATTTATTTTTTATTTATTCTTATTTATATTAAAACTAGCAGTCATTTGGAAAATTGGTCCTGGGGGCCAATATTCGCGCCTCCCCTTAGACTAGTCCGCGCCTCACAGTTTGGAAAACGCTGCTATAAGGGTATTTTATGGCTGGTGGCATTTGTATCAGGAATGAAAGTTAGAAGAAAACGCAACCAGAATTGTTTCTTTAAAAATATATTTTAACAGTTGACGTTTCGGCCTTGGTCAAAGCCATCCTCGGATGACCACAAACAGCTCCAAGGATGGCTTTGATCAAGGCCGAAACGTCAGCTGTTAAAATATATTTTTAAAGAGCTTCGTTTTCTTCTAACTTGAATTCTTGAAGAAAAATATTTTTCTCAAATCTTATTTTCACGCCCTAGGGGGTGCCTAACTTAAATATAAAATTTCAACCTCCTAGCTCAATTCCTCCATGCTTTAAATTGAACCCAAGCAGACAGACAGACAGAACGAAAAACATTTTTTTTGGAGGGGACCTCAAAACGTGTATATCCATCAAAGTCCCGACATCGAATTTCTGACATGAATCCAATACTTTTTCTCTCTATATATATGTATATAACTTATACATATAAGTAAGAGAAAGTAAAAATTCAAATCCGAATTGAGATTAGATGCGGTAACTCACCCCAGTAAAATTCTAAGTGGACGATAATCATATCTTACTTTTCTACCTAATGAAAAAAATCCCGGATTCGACGGGTTCCTAAGTTGCCCAGTGTTGTTATTATCTGTTTATGAGAGTTTCGAAATCTTCAAAAATTAATTCCGCCCCAGTAATAAGAAATTTTAGAATGACATTAAAATGTTTCTACCCCACTATGCTATTTGCTAAATATTAAATATAAATTTTAACAAAAACGGAATGCACTTATTTTTTAGTAAAAGTATTAAAAAACATTAATATCTTTGTGCATATAGGGGATGGGGCATTAACCCCCCCCCCTGGCATACCCCCCCCTTTAAGGGAATGCGAGCCTTCACCGCGAAATTACTCTCCAAATAATTTAAAAACATTTACAAATAATTATTTTAATTTTTATTTTATTTTGAAATTGTTTTATTTTAATTTTCAACCCTTAATCCACCCCTGAGTAAAAGTATATTAAAGAAATTTGATTAAAAAATGCCCTCAGGCTTGGTGTAGTTGGTAGCGTGCCTACCTTCTATACCGAACGTCGAGGGTTCGAACCCCTGGCAGTCACAAATGGCTTAAATTGAATGCCTGGACCCCCAATATGTATATTATTAATTAATAACGGTTATCGTATAAACTCTTATATGGCCTGAGTTGCCGAAAAGAGTGTGTGAGTGTGTGTGTGAGTGTGAATGAGAAAAAAAGAGGTGTTAAAAAAAAAGATAAAAAATAAAAAAACTATTTTTTTTTTCAATGACACCTGCACCCCCCCCTCCCCCTTATATCTCCCCTCCCTTGTGAAATACAAAATATTTAATTTCATATTCAAAAGAATCGTTTTTCGCAGTCAAATTATTTGTTAATATCATTTTTTTTTTCAACGATTAAATGCATAATAATTACCTTTAATAAGACACTCAAGAGGGTGTGCTGGTTGACGGCGCAAGGTCAGGGTGGATTACACTATATTAATTATTCACTCACTTTGATTCACTTTGCACACAAATAAATAAGAGAGCAAAAGCTCCGCGCCTGCCTGCCAGCAACGCGCTCGACTCGACTGGACGAGAAATTCGCCTCTCTTATCTCTTTGTAAAGGAATAAAAATAAAATAGATGAAAATAACAATTCCCTTTTTATTAAAAGTAAAAAAATACATTTTTCTCTAATCTAACTATATTTAGAGCTGGAAACAAATGTCAACAAGTGATTTGGAATATTCCAAGGCCTTTCTTAAATAATCAACCCTTCATCCCCCTATCAACGCTATTTTTTCAATCTTTTCTATTTATTTGGCTTCGATTTAAATAAAATAAATTTAAAAAAACATTCTTTTCAATCCTTTTATCCAATCCTAATAAATAAAATAATTAACAATTCTATCGCCTTCGGCGTCTAGTCAGAAAAAAATTAAAAAACTTCCCTGGATCCGCCTTTGGGGTTTTACACGTAGTATAACTTTCTAGAATGAGTCTTACTTTAGGCCAGGGCTTTCCAAACTTTATGTAACCAGGCCTCCCTTAAAAACATTTAACGCCTCCTCCCCCACACATTTATTTAATAAAATAATACAAAAACAAAAATTTTTAATACTAAAAAATAAAAATATTTTTTTTATTTATTCATATTTATTATTTTCGTCCCAGAATCTTCAAAATTATTTTATGATTTTATTTATAACATCTCGGTGTCCAATATTCGCGCCTCCCCTTAGACTAGGGCGGCGCCACACAGTTTGGAAAACGCTGACCTAGATAATCCCAATTTGGCTGATATCTCCGATTCTCCATTATTTAGATGAATTCTTTTTCGTTGTTAGAACAGACATTTAAAGGACTCCCTGGCCCAGCTCGGGCAGCTCGTGGTCGCCATCCACGTACCCACAAGATGTGTGGGCCCCTGAGCAAAAGAAGAAAATTGATCAATGAATATTTCCTAATTATTTTTAATTACTCTTTTCCCTAGGAAGTTATCTTTTTAGTTTCATTAAAATCACATAAAAAATAAATTTCTATCAATAAATGCTCCAAAATATTTATAAGAAAAGGGATTTGAAAAATTCGCTCCCAAGTACGGGCAGGAGATGAGAAAAGAATCGGCCCGTGGAGGGCGCACTAGCGAGATCGCCTTTTATGAGAAGGGGGTAAAGAAAGAATTTGCATTAATTTGCGGCTAATTCCCTTTTCGCTTACTAGATGGCGCGTTCGTGTCAAAAAAAAGAACAAAAATCGTGTCAAAGTTATTAAGAGTTGAAAAACAAGTCTTCAAAGCAAACAGGCAATGACGAAACGCCCCGGGCTCACCTTTCTTAACGTTATTTAATATTTGTTTGTTTTTATGCATAAATTATACAACAATTTCAATTTATTTCATACTTTACTCCCCAATTGGGGATTTGTTTAATGCAAAATTTGCACATGATCGAGAACAACTTTTTTTTTCTACATCAATTTTTTTGTCGTCTGAAAGTGAAACTTAAACAACTAGAACAAGAAGCGAAACTTCAAAACGATTATTTAGCCGTCACCCACATGTTTTCTTAAACAGGGCAATTGTTATATAATCCTTTTTTACAATTAAAATTCAGCGCAAGGAATTTTTTTCTTTTTTTCACTTTCTTTTGCATATATTAACAAATTCTTGCATCTTTTTACTAAATATTATATAAAAACAAAAAAAAAAATATTTCTATTCTTATTTATTTATTAAATTAATCTTCCAATGTGCAGCTACCTTCAGGTTATTTTGAATACAACAATACAAAATGGCTATATATAGTTTAGATCTCTTGGAAATGAATTCAATTCAGTTTTAACCTCAAAATTTAAATTTTCTAATTGTTAGTTTTAATTTAGAAAAAGGAAAGGTGCATGAATAAAATTTTTAAGTTTAGGTTTATATTTCTAATAGATAAATTAATGGATTATTCAAGAATTATAAGAGATTTTTTTAATATTGATAGATAAGGGTCAAAGATTTATTTATAGAATTAATATTTAAATGAATCTGTCCCAAAGATTTTAAAAAATTTTCATTTTTTATTATTGTAGATATATACATTTATTTTAGCTAATTATGATTCAAATCAAATATAAATATATTTGATATTGATGTAAGAAAACAAAATGAATGTTTGAGGCAATTATTAATCCAAAAGTATATTTAATAGGTTTTATTTCAAAAAACGTTTTTTGTTAATTTTTTCAGAGCTCTGATGATGGTCGTTAGTAGAAAAAAACCGAAACGTGAGAATGCATTGCGTTTGGGCTAAAAAAACAAAAACAAAAACAAATTTCTTCTATCTTCAAATATTTTATCGACAAGAATAAGCTTATAATTAAAAATTATTATGCTGATCTATGAAGTATTGTTCATATAATTATTATTATTAACTCAAATTACGAGAGGAATCTCACTGATAATTAAGGAAAATAAATATTCAAATGAAATGACAGTTTTAGGTTAGGTTAGTATATTTAATTTTTGAATTACATTTTCAATTATTATTTTAACATTTTGATTATATGTATTATTCACTAAATAAAAGAAAACAACATCGTCAATGCTCTAAAACATTAAAAAATAAAAAATATAAGCTTTCATCCTGTTTTTTTCTTTTTTTTTAAGGGGTTGGTTTTTTACAGTTCTTTACATCGACCTAGGTGTTCCGTGTAAAAAACGGAGTAAAATACTAGGTGGGAAAAAACATTTCGACTCTGCCACTGAGCTAATACCAACTTTTTTCTGCCTATGATTGTTACATTTATTCATTAATAAATAAAACAAATATGATATCCATATCAATTAAATATTTTTAATTTTTGAAAAAATAAAAAAAATAATAATTAATAATTTTGGTTTGGAAAAAATTTTATGAGAAAGCATAAATAAATTTAAAAAAATATAAAATCTACATCCTTTATAAATAAATGGGGTTTAGTCAAAGAATAAACTAATTTGCATTATTGCGTCATTTCTATATTTCTACGAAATAATATTCATAATTCTGCTTTACGTCTATTTTATGTGCATTTAAATTAATTTATGTAATAAATAAAATGAAATCTTTCCATAATTTAATTAATCATTTTTCAGATTAAAACGGAGTTGATTGTCTTACTAAAAAAGAAGAAAAAAGCAAATCAAATATTCATTTTTTGCAAGACATTCTTTAATTATTTTAAATATTTAAAAAAAATTTAAATTAAATTGGTGGAAATATTTTAAAATAAATTTAAAACATGATAACTAGGGCTCGGATTTATATGCACTGAAAATCTTTAAAATAGGCAGGCAACTAAGCACTAAAAATTATTAAAATAGGCACTTAAAAAGGCATTTATTGTAAAAATAGCCACTTAAAAAGGCACTTAAAAGACATTATTTAAGAAATAATATAAAAATTTAAAAAATTGATGTCTTATTTTTCGAAACAAAGGTAAAACAATTATCTCCTTTGCACAAAGATGGCTGAATGAGGGCGGAGGGGATGAAGCCCAAATGGGGCGCCGTTTTTCGTTCGACCTTTTTTTTTTTGTAATTTTTCTCCGGATTTGTGATATAAAATGAATTTATTGTGAAATTTCAAAAAAAAAAAACCCCGAAATTGGCTTAAAATAGCCTATTTTAAGTTAAAATACTTAAAATAGGCACTAAAAAAGGCATTTATAGATGAAATAGGCACTAAAATCTGAAATCGGCCAAAATAGGCATTATAGGCACTAACAAATGCCTCTTATTTTATTCAGAATTTCATGAAACGTAAACATATCATATTGGCCTAAATGTTAAGCCATAAATAAAAAAAAGGCAAATAGGGCGAAATCCGAGCCCTAATGATAACAAAAAATAAATATAAATGACGTAACAATTAAAGTGGGGGTTTTTTTTTAATTAATTTTCCTAAAAGGGTAGAGAACATTCTTTTGGTCTTTTCGGCATTTTGGAGCAAAACCTATTATGCTTGTACAATAATTATATACAGTAGGCCTTTATTTATTTATTTACATTATTGGTACTCAAATGACTTAAATACTGCCAGGAATCTGAATCCTTTGGCAATTTTGTAGTTATCAATATTGACATTTATTTGTCTCTAAACTCTTGGTCACGTTTTATTTTAATTACGATTAATTAATTTGTTTGTTTTATTTTTTAACTTAATTATTAGATATCATATTTCTTCTTATTATTTTTAATTAAATAAATGAAATATTATAAATTTAAAATAATTAAATTGAACAAAAAGTATCTTTTTAAATGAGATCAAAATTTTACTAATTGAAATTATCAATTTTCTTTGAGGTTATAACGAAGTTGAATGTCTTTCAAATGGATGTAGAATATATATAGGCTTAGAGCCATTTTGTAAATTATTCCAAAGAGATGTAGAAGGTAGGATGAGTTTATTCTTTGACTACACATCCTATTGATTCTATTTGATCGTGTTTTTTTTTTTTTTTTTTTCAAATATTTCTCTGAATTTTTATTCTGTAATTTATATGTGAAATTAGGGAAATAAAAACAAAAATGTTATTTTATATAAAAAATAGTTTTTATTTTGTTTTGCTTGGTTTACAAAAAGTAAAGCCAAGAGATGACAAGAGCAAGTTTTTAGGAGGAGGTAAAGGAGGACTTAGAGAGAGAGAAATTTGTTTTTCTCTTCATTTATTTCCTTGCTGGCAATCGAGCATCGTGGATGGCTGTTCCCTGGTCGTTGGCTACATAACTGTAAGTGTAATCTTTGCCATCGAGTCCCTTCCATGTCACCGATCCTGTCACCTCCAAATATTGGTTCTCTTGGCCCTCGTTCTTGACGACTCCCTGCTCTGTTCTGGTCACCCCGTCGCTGGTTTTGTACCTTTATAACAAACAGCCAGGTTAAATCAACTCCATTTTTTCAACTGAGTGTTATTTATTCTTTAAAGCTATAATAGTTATGTTATATTAATAACTTATACCATAAATACTAAAATATCTGAAAGTGAAATTAGAATCAAATTGTAATAATATGTATGAAATTATCAATCATTCAATGCACCCTTGTGAACGCAACTACAAGTTTGACATTTACGTTCCTCCATTCTAACATAACCTCACTTTTAAATTTTGTTTTTATTTGACTGTTTTAAATTCTTTTTTTGATCAATAGATCATTAAAAAAAAAAAAAAAAATGAAAAAAATGCCAAGCTAGAAGGAAACTTACGAAAAGGAATATCCACCAATGCCGATATTATCGTTTGTGAATTCAAGGATTTGAGCATCTTTGTACGGATTGGGTGCACCACCCTGTGGGGCGGCCAAAGCAACAGCGACTAACGCAAAAAGAACGATGACCTATAAAACAAACGAACGAACGAACGAGTCAGTTAATAGAAAAAAAAAAATCAAAATTTTTATGAAAATACTCACAAATTTCATGTTTGTTGTTGTTGTTGTTGTTGTGTCGATCGATGACGGTAATGATGATTTGTCCGAATTGGTCGGGTACTTATACCTCTCTCATCTCATCTCCCCCTCCCTCCCTCCCCCTCCCCTCTCTTGGCGCGCATCTTCTTTTCTTCTTCTTCTTCTTGAAGGAATCATTCATATCGTCGACGACGACGACACATTTGCCGACAACCTCTTCAAGGATCCTTTCTTTCTCACTCTAATTATCTAATTTCTATCTATTCCTTGTCGAAAATGACGTCATCGTCTGTTGGGGGTTGCATCCGATCCGAGCCAGAGAGCAAAGGCAACCTGGTGTGACTGATCGCACTTGTCTTCCTTCGGTGCTGTCAGTCACACCAGCAAATGGTAGAGATGTCTCCAAATTTATCAACTTTAAGAATTCCAAAAGGGAAACTGTAATCGTTGATATCGTTATGGCCTCAGATGCCGAAATTTTCCCAAAGAGTACTAGTAAGTAGTCTTTCAAATGTATATTCTCATTTTGCCATTAAAATCTTCTGAAGCACACTTTACTCTTGTACTTGATAGGAAAGATGGGACCCATGGTAGCAAAATATAAATATTTTCCCATACTTATAAATTTTTACATCTTGAATTCTCATATATCTCGACACAACTGAGTGCTGTGCGACCAGTCACACCAGATTTTTCCCCTAGCAAAACGAAATTTTTTCTCCTTGCGTGAAAAGCATTTGACCTTTTTTAAGCAATTTACTCAATTTCCCCCGCGTCCTTATACCCTTAGCCATTCCCGCGGCACCCTTTGGTGCCGGTTGGGAGCCCCTGTTCTAGATATATTTTCGTATATTAATATTTAGGCAAAATTTGGCGCAAACTTCATTTAGACCCTTGGAGCCCTCAGCCAAAAATAGAATAAATCTGCTACAGAGGCCATTTAGACGTGATTAATTTATTAATATAATTTTAATGATGATTGGGAAGGCCTGGTGTAGATAGATGAAGAACGATAATTGAAAAGGCTGGAGGTATTTCCAGGCCAAATTTTATTCCACTATTCAGTCGACGTTTCGGGGACTCAACGCTCCTTCATCAGGACTAATGTGGTTATAAACAATGAACCTTCGCTGGTTTAGTCATTAAAGAATGCAAATAATAGTCCACGAACCAAGAAAGGCATTCGCAAGGGAGTTCTCAATATAATCAATCAATAATATCTCATTATATTGAGAACTCGCCTTGCGAATGCTTTCTTGGTTGTGGATGATTCTTTAATGACTAAACCAGGAAGGTTATTGGTTTAAACCACATTAGTCCTGATGAAGGGAGTCCCGAAACGTTGACGAAGGAATAAAATTGGCAAATACCTCCAGCCTTTCAATTGTCGTTCTTCAAAATGTAATTTTAATAGGGGGCTGGGAATGGCTACCGGGGACGTTCCACCCGCTGATTGCTCGGAGTCAGTTCAATTTTTAATAAAAGCCGGGTTTATGGAGAAGGAAATATTTAAAATCTGGAGGTGCTACGTATTCAGAGCTAGAGCCCATCTAACGGGGGGAGGAAATCCAAAAATGCCATCTCCCTTTCTCTACTTGCTTCTCAATAATTGGCGCTGATCTCCAGCTTCATGTTTTTTGGACAGATTTCAATTTCAGAGCTCCATAAAGTTTCCGTATGACCAAAAGGGTCCCCTGACATTACTGACCAAAATTTTTGATTCGTTAAAAGCCATCAAAATCCGACCTGTAGTTTCCGAGTTTATTGTAATAGCTACAAACATAAAACTCTGGTGTGACTGATCGCACAGCACACCTTCGGTAATAGAAAGTTGTGTTCTGTGCTTATCACGCCAGAGTTTTTGTGTTGAGATATGAGAGATATTAGAATTCAAGATGTCAAATTTAAAAAATATTTATTTTTTAGCAACCATTTCTCCTATCTTTCCTATGAAGTACAAGAGTAAAGTGGTCTTCAGAAGATTTCAATCACAAAATGAGAATATACATTTTAAAGAGCATCTAAAAAATAATTGATTTTTGAATTTAAAAAAAATCGTTGGAGCGAATTTTGAGAAAATCGAAAAAAACTGAAAAAGTGCATCAGTAAAGTGCTAGTACTCTTTGGCTGATTTTGTTCAAAAGCTTCGTGTCACGTCCCATGGGGGTGCCTAACTTAAATATAAAATTTCAATCTCTTAGCTCAATTCCTTCATGCTTAAAATTGGACACAGACAGTCCATGTCGCGAAAACCACTTTTTTGCACCTCGAAAGGTGTATTTCCGTCAAAATCTAGACATCGAATTTTTGACATGAATCCAATACTTTCTCTCTCTCTGTATATATACAAGTAAGAGAAAGTAAAAAATAATAACAATATATTTCTAAAGCTCTGTCCACTCACTTCCGTTTTGTCGCCTGTTTGCCACTCTCTATAGGAAGCGGAGTCAGAGAGGGAAATTTAAAACTTTAATTTTTTGCAAGAAATCTCCTCTCTTTTTTGGCAACGTTCTCGCTATTTCCTGGGGCTTCCTGTTGTCCTTGACCTCTACGACGACCCCCTTCATGGAGAGCATCCAAGTCCCCGCCAAGTAAAGAAATCCTGAAGATGGATTGAAACGTTATTTGGTGTGATTCATTAGAGATAGAGAATTCCCCTTCTTCTTCTTTTGACTGATGAGAAGACAAAAATTCCAAGCTCTTTTTTATGTAAATTCAAACATTTAAAAATTACGCCTCAAGGTAATCATGAAAAGGTTTTTATTAATTTGTCAAGATTAGAGAGAAAAAAAAAAATTATGTTCGAGTCAAGTGGTATTTGATAAAAGAGACACTCAACCCATCACTCTCTACTCTCTGAGTCCCCCCCCCTCCATCCCAAACATAACATAATTTCTGCAATTAAGAATTAAGAACCATCTCAATAAAAGCCTTTGGGGGGGGGGAATCCGTCAAGTGGTTTCAGAGTTTAGGATTCAATCAAACAAAATAGGCTAGTTCATTAATGACAAATGGCAAGAGAATTGAAATTTTGCCTTTGTTGGGAGACATCACGTGATTAAAGCAATCTAAGTGGCGTTGAAATTTAATTTTAATAAGAAGATGTATTTATATACAATCTACATCTTCCAGTTCTTTAGCAGAAGAGGAAAATAGAAATATTTATATTTTTCCATTAAAGCCAAAATGCAATTAGCAAAAAAAAAGCCCCGGCGAAACGTCGATCAAATTAATTTCTCAAAATACAAATTATTTCCAAAGAGTATAGATAATCGCTGGAATTTAAGATTTGCAGGGTGTTGACTGAATAAATGAGATGCGAGATGTTTTCGAATTCACAGCGAAGTGACCATCATCAGGCTCCTGTCTCTCCCACGTTGATGGGAATAATACTGAGCTGGGTTCTCGTTTCCTTCCTCAGGAAGAAGACATCTCAAAGATGTCTTCAAGTCACGATGCACAAAACGCAATTTATAGCTCTGAGAGGAGAGACGCAGCTAAAGTTTTTCCTTTATTTAATCCACACAGCTGACGTTTCCGTTCCGTGTTTGAACCATCTTCAGAGCTGGAAAGTGCCACAGTGGATTTTATACAAACCTCGTCTACTGGATATATATACACAGTATGGGATGACAAAAATGATTTATTTGGTATCACTGTAGATTATTAATATATACGTAGAGGTCAAACTTCAAATCGGAAATCGAGTTACCGCTCGCCTCCTCACATTCCAGATATTTAGGCCTATCTACCCTGAATGTTTATTCGGGGTAGGTAGTTTTACAATTTTTGTTGCCTTATGTCTATTTTTACTTTCTCTTACCTATATATTTTATTTATTATAAATATTTAAAATAAGATTCCTATGGAATTTTGTTTTTCAGCTCTTGACAAGCACAGTACACAACTTCCTGAAGGTAAGAGAAAGTTTTTCTGCTGTGCGACTAGTCACATCACAATTTTTAAAAAAACCTCATCTCTCACGGTAAAAATAAAGAAATAATGTCAAACTTAAACCTTAATATTAGAATAGATTAGAAGACATCTAGGTGGTTGTTTAATTTTGCTGAGTCACACCACTATTTTTCTTTTCTGTCCTCGTCTTGGATGGATATCGTCCAGAGTCCTGGAGCAGTTTTTGCCAGAAAGATGCCAAAAGGCATTGGACCAAAACGGACAGGGGAAATACATTCTGCTTTTAGGGTGCTTTCAAGATATTAGCCCGTGTGCACCGACACAAGGTTTCTATTAATATTTATATTAAAAGGCTAATTGTTTCTCATAATTGATTTAAAAGAGGCAAAGACCCAATTGCAGCGCGAAGAGGAGGTTCCAACCAAAAGTGCTTATTCATGTTTATCTAGAGACATCTAAACATCTAAAAAATGAAAGTGAGAGCCTCCTCCTGTTCACTTATCACTTTTAATAGCTCACATAATCGTAGATTATTTAATAATAGATTGGCATAATTCAAAATGTCATATTGACTAGTCAAAAAAATAAATAAATAAATAAATTCCATCTTCTAACCTTTGCAATTGAAAAAAAAAAAAATTGTTGAAATAAAACTCACCTTAAAACATAATATTTGAATAAGAAGTTGATCTATTTATCACAAAAAAAAAAAAAGAATTTGAGGCAGTCAATCTAAAAGTGAGGTTATGTTATAATGGAGGAACTTAAATGTCAAACTATAGTTGCTCATTTGGCCACAAGGGCGCATTGAATGATTTATAATAATTTCTTACTCCTAATTTCATTTTTCAAATATAACATAACTAATAGACTATAACGGGGTGAATAAAGAAATACACGCGTTGTTTAGATATAAATTCAGACTTCATGTAGGTAATTACGTAACAATGATCGTTGTCACCATGACAACGTAGAGACATAACATAACCTCACTTTGTCACGTATTGAAAATAAAAGAAATCACAATTAAATTAATGCATTTGTATGTTTAGACACTAAATTAATTCAATACGAAAAATCAAACAAAGATTCTTTATAGTTTAAAGGTTAGTATTTTCATATTTAGTTTAAAAGACAGAAACGGTGTCCAAAAAAGGAAAGGCGGGCCCGAGAGTAAATTTTTATTTTATTTAAGAAATGACAAATAGAAGAAATTTGATTACATTTGCGTTTTGTATTTAAAATTTGAATCTTTTTTGTTTGAAACATTTTTTTTCTTCCAAATTCTTCAGGGAAATCTCTCCCTTGAAGGTGTCCTTAAACTCTATTAAGGCTAAAGTAATTAAGAAAGAAATGGCAACGGCATTTGGCACAAACGCCTCCGGTAAGGCCGAGTAAAGGTCGCCTGCCTGCCTGCCTGCTCAAGTGATGCTGCTTCTGCCACTGTACCACCATCACAGATAATACAATCAAGATGGGACAGCTCCAGGTTAAAAATTGTTTATAAGTTTAGCGCCGTCTATAGGCGTGTCGACCTATTATTTTGCGCGGGAGACCCGTGGCTCAGAGAGAAGACATTAGCTTCTCGTGCCTAAGGTCCCGCGTTCGCTTCCCGTCTCAAGCGAGAAAAATTTATTTTATTTGAATTGGCTACTAATCATTTGAACTTAATAGGGATGGGGTCTAAATCACCTTTTGGATGCCGAAAAAGACCTTGGAATAAAAAAAAAAAAAAAAAAAAAAAAAAAAAAAAAAAAAAAAAAAAAAAACTGCCCACGAAAAATTTAATTTGTTTCAAATACTCGTGTGATAGTGGGGTGGTAGACAGGAAAAACCTCGTCCAATCCGTTTTGAATTTTTAATATTTATTCAATATTTTCAGGATACCAATCAAGGGCGTGATCCAGAGGTGTTTCTCGGGGGGGGTAATCTGGTGTGACTGGTCGCACAGCACGCAATTTTTTCTTAATTTCGGTAATTTAAAGGCGCATTCTGTACTTGTTTGCCAGAATATAAATACATAAAATTCAACTTTTAAGTATTAATTTTTAAAATTTTTCATTAAAAATAAATTTATTTTCGAAAAAAAGTATTTTTTCAAATTCTGTGGAGGGGGTAATTACCCCCTTTACCCCCCTGTATCCGCTCTTGATATTAATATATATGTTTATCGGTATGATAAAATAAAAAAAAAGATTAAAACAATTATTTGAAAATGAACAGTAAATGAAAAAAAAAAAGAGAAATTAGTGTTAAAAAAATTTATTGCAAATTGTAAAAAAATTACAATTAAATTTTAATTATAAGAGCAACAAATTAAGAACTTACTTCTTTCTTTCCCATTTTTTAAACACGTAGGGCATATTAAATACGAAGGGGCAATAATTGCGTGTGATTAATTGAGTAGGGCACGTTACAATTTTATTTAATTCAAATTTATAATGTTTTTTTTTATTTGTTATTAAACCTGCTTAAAACAATGTTATTTTGTTGACGAAATGGAACGAACTCTACAGGATAAATTTTTAACTAGTCTAGTATTGCCATCTAGCCACATATCAGACAAACTAAAAACTTATAAACATTCTTCCCATAGAGCTGTCCCCCATGACTAGGGACACGAAAAAAGTATCGATACTTCCTGGTATCGATACTTTTGTTTCGATACTAGTACTTTTTTTACTCGATACTTTTCTTTCGATACTTTACTCATATGAGTACTTGATTGCCGGTATCGAATGAAAAGTACTCATTCAAATAATTTTTTTTTTTTTTTAAGTTTTTTCGGCATCTTAGGCCATATAGACAGACTTTAAACGTTATATAAATATTTTAATTGCGATTCTGCCAAAGAATATCGCATATTCTTTTTTCTCTTGATATAAATAGTAAGTTGATATATAACAGATGGTCGATATTTGTGGGATAGACTTTATTCCATCATATTCCTAATAATTATTTATTAATAATGGAAAATTTGATACTTTTTAATAAAAACCCTTTCATTTAATAACATTAAATTTCTAATTTAATTTTTTTTGTATTATTGCAAACTGTATTTACTAAATTTAAAAGTGCGCAAATATTACATAGAAAGGCCAATATATAAACTAATAAAAATACTGGTCGACAAGGTTTTCTTCACAAGAAATCTGATTAGTGAATTTAGTACATTTTTTTATAGTGAATTCAGATATGTAGTTAGAATTTTTCCATCAGGCACAGTTTTAGAGATATAGAGAAAAATAAATTTTAATAGAAAATGTGCTCTAAAACGGCTCTTATTTTGAATTTTCAAGATTTTTTAAAAACTTAAAAAACTCGATTTTTCTAAATTTTAAGCCGTTTGTGGCACGTCTAAATTATTGGGCTGAGACTTTATATGTATTAAAACTATCTGCATATTTTTAATGGGTGTCGTCTTAAAAAAATCTTGAAATTTCAAAATAAGAGCCCGTTTAGAGCACATTTTCTATTAAAATTTATTTTTCTATATATCTCTAAAAGTGTGCCTGATGGGGAAAAACTGAAATGATATTTGAATTTATGAAAAATATTTCTAGAATCTCATATCTTTATTCTTGTGAAAGAAAAAAAGTTCATTTTTGTCGACCAGTGAAAATGGACAGACTTTTATTTTGGCGAAATCCGTATTTTGGTTGAGAAAGCCCCGTCCTCCTGGTGCTCATTACTTTGAAGAAAATGGCATACCAGTATACCCCATTGATCTTCCGTTGGGCCCTTTGAACGACGTCAGGAGCCTAAGATGCCGAAAAAACTTAAAAAAAGAGGAAAAATACTCATACTTAAAAAAATACTCGATACCTACTGGTATCGATACTTTTCATCCGATACTTTCTGGTATCGATACTTTCCTTTCGATACGATACCAAGTACAAGTATCGATACTTTTTTTCGATACCGTATCCCTACCCATGACCACCCATCAACAAATTAGAATATTTTCAATTTTAATAGGCATTCATTTATTTATTTATTAGCCTCCTCACCCCACCAGCCCCTTTTTTTATCAAGTATATATTTCTGATAATTAATTGTTATTAATAGAATAATAATTATGGGATTTAATTACATCTAATTCTTAATTAGAAAAAAAAGAAAAGAGTGGGTAACCTCTTCCTCTCTTGAAACTTTTCGAAGAGATGTAGATTGTATATAAATATATATAGAGATAATAATCTCTGTTTTTTATGTGAATAATAAACCTCAATAGAACAAGATTGTAGAATTCTATCAATAATAGATTATTGTATTTTTTTATCCAACTTTTGCTAGCAAAAAATGTATTTAAATCAGGGCGTATTTATGGGGGGGGGGGGGGCCGAGGGGCCCGGTAGCCGCGAAATTTCCAAACACATATACATATATAGAGATATACAGACATCAGCGCAACAAATTTTTCCGCAGGATGGACAACTTTGGTTCCGCAAAAAGAAAAAATGGTCCCCAAAAAAAATTTCGTTTGAAAAAAAATATAGTTTCTTAAAAAAAAAAATTTTCCGTAGAAAAATTTTTGAGTTCGAGCCCCCCCCCCCTAAAAAAATTTCTATATACGCCCCTGAT
>JAKCPI010024665.1:0-13411 GCA_023213315.1 Euborellia annulipes
GGCGCATAGCACACAACTTTCTCTTACCTTCGGTAATCGAAAGTTGTGTACTGTGCTTGTCACACCAGGATTTTTGTGTCGACATGTATTTAGTTCCCGGCAGTAGGGAATATTTGAATTCAGATGTAAAATTTATAAGTATAGGGAAAATATTTATATTTTGTTACCATGGCAACCATTTTTCCTATTCTTTCCTATGAAGCACAAGAGTAAAGTGTGCTTCAAACAATTTTGAGGGCAAAACGAGAATATACATTTGAAAGAGCATCTAAAAAATAATTGATTTTTTGAATTTTAATCAAAATCGTTAGAGCGAATTTTGAGAAAATCAAAAAAACTGAAAAAGTACATCAGTAAAGTACTAGTACTCTTTGGCCGATTTTGATTAAAAGCTTATTTTTCCGGTCCCGGGGGTGTTTAACTTAAATATAACATTTCAAACCCTCCTAGCTCAATTCCTTCATGCTTAAAATTTGACACACACCCACCCACCCACACACACACCCACCCACCCACCCACAGACAGACCATGTCGGGAAAACCACTTTTTTGGATTCAGGGGACCTCAAAACGTGAAGATCCATCAAAATCTCGACATCGAATTTTTGACATGAATCCAATACTTTCTCTCTATATATATATTACATATATACATAGGTAAGAGAAAGTAAAATCTGGTATGTCTGGTCGCTGAGCACATAACTTTATCTTACCTTTGGTAATTGAAAGTTGAGTTCTGTGCTCGTCACACCAGAGTTTTTGCGTCGACATATATACAGTTTACGACACTGGGCCCTACATTAGAAAGAATTAAATATATAAAATATATAAATATAGAAAAATAAATGTATATTTTGTCACACTGGTGTGACAAGCACAGAACACAACTTTCGATTTCCGAAGGTAAGAGATAGCTGTTGCTGTGCGACCAGTCACACCAGATTTTTTATTTTCATTTCTATCAACCCAAAATCAGGGTCATTCGGTTGAAAGGAATCACCAGATACCAAATGTTTTCTTAAAATTTTTGTCTTACAAGGAATGTCACCCAAAGGTGAATCGCCGATTCTTTTGAAACTTGGTGCATTTAAAGAACTCATCTAAAGATTAATTTAGATGAAAAAAAGTTTCAGGGATGGGCATACAGAAACGTGTTTTTTCCTCATGTAAGCGAAAAAAGTTTACTTTTATTGGATTCGTTATCAATCTATAAAGACAAATCTCTCTACACAAAAGTCAAACCTGATGATAAACATTTTGAACAATTATTTATTCCTCCTAATACAACTGGTCTTATTCAACCACTAGATGTCTTTGGATTTCGTGTTTGGAAGAATTTTGTGAGGAAGATATCCGATCGCGTTATACTTTTCAATTTAAATATCAACTTATATCAGAGAAATAATATACTAATTTTGCAATCATTAGCACACAATCAGCTCTCTTCACCAAGATATATTAATCTATTTAAATACTCGTGGTTTGCATCGGGTTATTCTCAAAGCCATCCTTGTCATTTCGATAATCCTGTCGAATTTTGTTTCAACAATGAAAATAACTTATGTTATAAAGACGAATCATGTGATTTTTCTTTTATAAAATGCAGTTAATGTAAGAATGAGATTTGTTTTAAGCATTTTTTCATTGAATTTCACTATTGTAGTGATTTTATAGATTAAGTTAAAAAATATTTAAAAAAAATATTTCTGTATGCCCATCCCTGAAACTTTTTTCATCTAAATTAATCTTTAGATGAGTTCTTTAAATGCACCAAGTTTCAAAAGAATCACCTTCGGGTGACATTCCTTGTTAGACCACTATCATAATTATGGGCATATATAAATTAAAATTTAAAATTGACAAGAAATTAATTTACAAGAGTATATAGGCTACATAAGAAATACCCGAGAGGTTTTTTTGGGTCTATCCTTTTCTTTTTGAAATAAGATAAGAAATAAGAATATCTATTAAAAATGCATTTAATATTAATATAGCATAAACTCTTAACTGCACAATAAACTTCACTTCTTAAGACTTTCTAATAAACTCTAATCAACAGTTTGCTTGTGAAAGGAGCCATCAACTTTATAGACATTTAATTTAGATATGTAATATAGTGAGAATTTAAATGTCAATTTCGCCCTCGATCTTTGTCATTCGAGTCAATTGAAGATTGAACAAACTTATTATTCGTTAAAATTTCTTGAAAAATTTAGCTGCATCGCTCACATTCAGGGGCGCCGGAACGAATTTGAATCAGGGGGGGGGGCAAAAAATTTTTTTTTAGAAAATTAAAATAATTTAATATGTTTAAATAGTATAAAACAAAAACAAATCTACTATAAAACTTTAAAAAATTTAAATAAAATCACAATTTTAATAAAATTAATATTTTTAAAAATTTGTTAGTGATTTTATCAAAAATTTTTGGAAAAAATTTGGAAAAAAATGAATTTCTTACTCTTTTAATTTTTTTTAATTTAGAAAATTTTATTTTTTAAAAGTAAAAATATATCATTTTTAAAAATAAATGAAATAAAAAGAAATTTTGCCCCCCTCTGCCCCCCTGTAGGATGCCAGGGAGGGGGGCAATGTACCCTTGCCCCCCCCCAGTTCCGGCGCCTATGCCCACATTCGCCTTCGTTTAATATTTTGAATGTCCTCTTTGAATTTGATTTATTTAAAAGAGAAGAGTTGAATTCATAGACTTGAATATTTAGCCACGGGAGAAATAGTTTCTAAAGTACTGAAAAATGAATTTTCCTTTAAGGGGGTTCAGGAGCGACGGCTAAACGTACTTTAAAA
Organism: Euborellia annulipes; assembly: GCA_023213315.1. Classification (NCBI taxonomy): domain Eukaryota; kingdom Metazoa; phylum Arthropoda; class Insecta; order Dermaptera; family Anisolabididae; genus Euborellia; species Euborellia annulipes. The sequence continues at coordinate 2,806 of JAKCPI010024665.1, forward strand.
AAAAACTAGACTATTATAAGGAATTTTCCAATGCAGTTTTTTTTTTGAATTGAATTAAATTCATAAGAGATTATTGGGACATCGAGCTATAATTTGTTTAATGACTTATTAAAAAATTATCGTAATTAATTTTTTTGTTATCAAGCAAATACAAAAAAACAATCAGTCCCAATATCTTTAATTTTTTTTAAATTTAAAAATGAATTTATTGTTATTATTAATCACATATTAATTAAGAAATTTTTAAAATCAGCCTAATGGCCTATATTTGGCCTATATTTATATATTTTTATGCTTTTACAAAAGATACATAATATATAATAACATTTATAAAGTATTTATTATTAAAAGTTCAATGAAAATCACCCAAATGCATTAAATATTATTAGCTACCATTCTGACATCTCTTGGCAAATTTTTGAATTACTTGATTTTTTGGGGGTACTTTTAATGACACACTACGCCATCTTAGCGGGAAAAACATGCGTAACACCTTCGCTCCTGCCCCGCCTTAAGGGCCACACAGACGGACATTAGTGAATAATATTTATAGATTTCCTTTCATATAACGCGATTTGTGCGGAAATTGATAAAGGATTGGTTAGTTAGAGATTAATGAACACGACGAAAGAAATTTTAAAAATAATGCTAAAACGTAGGTTAAAGTATGTTGAACCAAATTCACGTTTTCACTCTGGCTAGGAAAGTCTATTAAACAGGCCTATTCCAATATTGATCCTTTTAAATGCCATCACAATCCGTAGTATATCGAAATATTTAGGCTATAGTCTATACATGATGAAAAATAACTCAAGTTCTAATCGACTTTACCGAAGATACTTTTAAAATTGAGTTACAAGTTTTGTTTAATCTTAATTTTTTGACAATGTTTAGCGCGCTATGAAATGAGTTTGTCGGCATTTGGGCTGTCAGGGGCACAAAAACAGCCAGAAATATTAGTTAACAAACAATAATTGACAGCTCTTATTAGAAATTGAGAGCCCTGTCAATATAAAATTTATTTATATACTAACCGCGCCGCCTGCCTTCGGCGGGCTTCGCTTAAATATTTCTCTATACATTTCCTAAGGAAGAAATGGTAACTTTAAGAATTAATAACTCAAAAAGAAATAGGAATTTCGGGATGGAAATAATTTTCCTGTAATCCCTAGAAGGTCCTCTCTTTAAGCATAAAAAATTTCGTTTCAAAATTCCAACGGGAAGTTGTCTAAATAGAGCGTGACAGACGGACGGCCATGAGCGATTATATATATAGAATTATTTTGTAGCTTAGGGTTTTTACACTACAAAAATAAGCCATTTAGGCTGAAAGTCAACAAAGTGACCGTAACTAATGCAACCGGCCCTTAATGAATTGTAAATTGCCTTTTAAAATATTTTTTTTATATCTTTAATCATGAACAAGTAATTTAACAGAAGCATAAAGATGAAGATGAAAAATAAAACAACAAAACAAATTAAAACCTTCCGTTTTTGATATCTAAAATCATATCGTTTGATTTCTAGAGATAGTTAATAAACAGATAGAGCTATATTAATTACACAATCGATTGCTGTATGAATAAAAAGCGGGGAGTTAAAACAAAATGGAGAAATAATTTCTGGGTTCATCAAAGGATCAGAAAAAAAATTATTTTTTCCCTAAATTTTATTAGAACAAAAAGAGTGAGTCCTAAGGAAGGAATTGAATCCGAGTTCATAAAGGACTTTGTTTATTTTGTTTTAAATAATTGAGGGTAAAAGGTCTCAAAAGACCAACAACAATTTTGAACTTTTAAAAAGCCTAGAGTTGTATAAAATAAAGTGTTTTTTGTTTCAATCCTTCAGTCAAAAAGACATATAAGATTTAATTGACGATTGGTATTTAAATAAATTTGGATTTGAAATAAATAGGGAGGAGATATATCTCTATAAATGGCATAAAATGCCGAAAAGTCAATAAAATAAGTTTAAAAAATCTGGTGTGACTGGCGCACAGCACACAACTTTCTCTTACCATCGGTAATCGAAAGTTGTGTTCTGTGCTTGTCACACCAGATTTTTGTGTCGACATGTATTTACCCAGATAGCACAGTACAGTACATTCGATTTTCAAAATGTAAAATTTATAAGAATGGAAAGGGGGGCCTGGCAACGGAGAAGAGCAACAGTCACCACAATCGTTGCGGTTAAGTAATGCCAAGCACGGCGAAAGCTCGGGATTGGTGACCCCCGGCAATCAGCGTGTGGAACGCCCCCGGTAGCCATCGATACTATGTATTTACAATTAAATAAATAAATTTATCACCCCTAAATGGCCTCTGTAGCCGAAAAGGGTTAAAAAAAAAAAAAAAAAAAAAAAAAAGAATGGAAAAACATTTATATTTTGCTACCATGGCAACCATTTCTCCTATCTTTTCTATGGAGTACAAGAGTAAAGTGGTCTTCAGAAGATTTCAATGACAAAATGAGAATATACATGTTATTGAGAATCTAAAAAATAATTGATTTTTGAATTTAAAAAAAAATCGTTGGGGCAAATTTAGAGAAAATCGAAAAAAACTGAAAAAGTGCATCAGTAAAGTACTAGTACTCTTTGGTCGATTTTGTTCAAAAGCTTCGTGTCACGTCCCATGGGGGTGCCTAACTTAAATATAAAATTTCAACCTCCTAGCTCTTTTCGTTCTTGAGATATTTTGTTCACAGACAGACAGACAGACCATGTCGCAAAAACCACTCACTTTTTTGGATTCAGGGGACCTCAAAACGTGTATATCCATCAAAATCTCGATATCGAATTTTTGACATGAAACCAATACTTTCTATATATATTAACATATATATAGAGGTAAGAGAAAGTTAAAAAAAAATTAATAAATTTAGAGAGAAAGGGAAACAAATATCGACCCCGAAGATAATGAATGTTTCAAGAAATTTACCTCTACTGGAAGGAAGAGGGTGAAGCAAAAAACAAAACAAATTAGCAGGAATAATAAATATAATAATAATAATAATAATAATTATTATTATTATTATTATTATAGGATTGCAAGTGTTAAAATTTATATTAAAATTAATCTAATTTAATTAAAATTTATATTACAACATTGTGACGGTAAGGAATGTAAAATTTCTTCGAGTAACATTTTGGCATAAAGAAAAACAAGAGGGAAGTTGAAGTTAAATCTTTCCAACACCCCCCCCCCCCAACAACCCTTTAGATAAATCTGCGCCTTTTCCTCGAAATAAGTTTTAACTATTAAATAAATATTTCTCTTAATTTATAATTAAGTAGAAATTAATATATTATTTTCAATCCTCAATCCACCCCTGGGTATATAAATTATAATAATAAAAAAATATGGGGATTGACTTCCCCGAGACTTTCTCGTATATTCTTTTGGAATTACGTCTGGGTGTGTGTGTAAACACGATTGCTTAAAAACCAAAGCAGCTAGATCGATGAAATTTGGTATATGCTCCTTACACTAAAATTGTAGATTTCTATCAACTTTTGGAGTAAATACGTCACTTGGAAGTAGTACTTTACTTAAAAAAGTTTTTCAAAAATTTCGAAATTTTAAATTTTTTGTTACATTATGATAAAATACTCTATTTTAAAAAGCCTTTATTCTTTGACATTTTCGAAAACTGAATAGTTTTTGAAATAATCACAGAAGAAATAGAAAATATTCGTTAATTTTGATAAAAAATCAAAACAAAATCATACAGGTGTCATTTTGTTTTGATTTTTTATCAAAATTAACGAATATTTTCTATTTCTTCTGTGATTATTTCAAAAACTATTCAGTTTTCGTAAAAATGTCAAAGAATAAAAGCTTTTTAAAATAGAGTATTTTATCATAATATAACAAAAAAATTTAAAATTTCGAAATTTTCGAAAAAACTTTTTAAGTAAAGTACTACTTCAAGTGACGTATTTACTTCAAAAGTTGATAGAAATCTACAATTTTAGTGTAAGGAGCATATACAAAATTTCATCGATCTAGCTGCTTTGGTTTTTAAGCAATCGTGTTTACACACACACACACACACACACAGACATAATGCCAAAAATGGTTTTTTTGGACTCAGGGAGGTCTAAAACGTGGAGAAACATCAAAATCTCGAAGTCGAATTTTTTTACGATTACATAACTTTCTCTATACGAGAAAGTAAAAATGGTATTTGAAATAAAATATTTCTAATGTGTAAATCGCCTAGCTAAAGATTATTTTAATAATTAATATCTCCCACTTCCGCACCCCCTCTCTCCCCCTTCCTCTTTGCCTGGGCATTTATAAAAAATAAATATTTAATTTGAATTTTTAGAAATATTTCAAGAGATAAATTAAATATGGAAACAGATTGTTTTTGTTATCAATTTTCATCGATGAAAAAAAATATTTATTACCTTTAATAAGACGCCAAGAGAGGTGGGTTGGCTGACCATCACGGGGTGGGAGGTATAATTAAGCACTTTAAAACAACTTCATTATAGTAATCGAGAGAAGAGAGAGCTCCAACATCTCGCACTCAACTAAAGAGAGAAGTCGATGCTTGTTTAAGCGCTTTTTAGAAAAAGATCAAAATAGCAATTCCCTTTTTTTAAACTTTTTACACTAATCTAACTTTATTTAAAGATGGGAAATATTATAAAATGATTCAAAACATTGCTAGTTCTCTTTTAATTCTTTCTTAAATATTTCCATTCATTATCAGCCCCTTAATTTAAATTAATTCCTAGCGTAAAATGAGTATATTGAATTTATAGAAAAAAATCTGGTGTGACTGGTCGCACAGCACTGTTGACTGCTTGAAATAAACTATGGTTATTTTTTCAAAATTTTCATCTCATATTTGTATATTTTATATACAATAGAGAATCCTAAATAAATATAAAATTTCATAAGAATTGGAAAAAAAATTGTTTTAAATATGGAAAAAGTTCTAAAGGGGGGATCCTGATTTAGGTCGTGATTAGCGACCGAAGCGTAGACGATTAATAATTAAATAAAAGGTTTTTCATTATATTTCCTTGGCTGCTACGTCCTATATCCATTTGTTAGGCATTAACAGGGCCGAGACTAGGAGATTTTTTAAGGGGGGACAAAATTTAATTTGCCGCCCCTCCTTAAAGTTTTCTATACAAAATTCATATCATTTTACATTTTTTTTTTTTTTTTTTTTTTTTTTTTTTTTAGTAAATAATTATTTAATTGCCGCCCTCTGAAATCCGCCACATGCACCCATTGCCCCCCCCCCCCTTAGATCCTGCCCTGGGCATTAACATTTAATATTTTTCCTTTTCATTCACTAAGTAGGCCTATTTAGAAAAACAATCATCAGAGGGCCTGGGCTGCGGGTTCTGAGATATATCCCCCCCCCTCTCACCATCAGCGGTAATTTAATAGTAAATAATTTTTGAGTTCAATAGATATAGCTATGAAAAACATGACAGAACATAGATAGATTCATTCACAAAACAATATAAATACAAGCAAAGTGCCATGAAGGTATTAGCTTAGATAAATGGGAATTCCTGTAGATGGGCTTATAAGTTTAATGAATAGAAATCAATAAATAAATTATAATTATTATTGAATAAAAAAAAAAAGGATGAAAGGTCTAACAACATCTTCAAACCATAGAGCGCAAATTTAATTTATAATATTTTCAATTAATTTGATATTTTTTTCAATTAATAGTTGAAGGGCTTAGTGGCAGATAGTCATAAGTAGGCCTAAGTAATCTCAATAATTTGAAGATTTTATGTAATTTTCTTGTCTAGTTTCGTAACAACAATAGGTATTTAAAATTAAATAAAACTTTTTTCTCATAAAAATTTTACAATTATATTTTTTAAAATTAAAAAAAAAATTATAATTAAAATAATATTTTTTTTTTACAAATTTCTGTACATATTTAAAATTAATTAAAACTTTTTTTTCCCCAAATGCGTTTTATTAGGCGATAACCTAAAAAAAACCTATTTTGGGTGTTACAAAAACCTAAAAACGAGTCGAATCGAACCTAAAAATCCGCTCCCTAGTCATAAGCCACAAAACATTAGTTTCGAGATCGAGATATCGACAAAATAAAATTTGACTCAAATCTGTAAATCAGCCACTTAATTTAGAATAACTTTCATTATAAAAATGAACACTTGTAGGTCTTATAAAGTATATAGTAGAGAATGGAACATTCATTCGCCCTAGTATACGGTTTAAAAGCATTTATAATATAGAAGAAAACTAAAATGGGCTTATGACTTTATTCAGCGGAAAAATGACAATAGTTTTGGCTTAAAAATGATATTTTTTGAAAGAAAAATAGATTCTGGAGTATTAATCGCGATTGTTTTTATATAGTCAAATAGAGTATTTCTTTCTGCACAAATTGAGATCAAATTTAGTCTGATCTGATTAGCCGTTCCGCCGTCAGCATCTACTATTGTTTAAACCTTCAAATAAGGTATTCCCGCCGCGCGCCCTCACGCGGTAAAATGAAATAATAGGAAAAAAATATATGGTGGAATATTTAGCTGAAGAATTATGCTTTCTAACCGTATATTCAAAATAATTATACCTCTTAAAACAGAGGAGTTATTCGAGCCTATAGCGATACATTTTTCATACTATTTTACCCAACTTTTTCGTGCATCATTTGATTTAAGTAAACTTAAAAGAAATTCCTCCCCACCAATAGATATTTAACTTCTAATTACTTTCAAATGATATTCTATCCAAATATTATTGTTAATATTAATAGTTCTATTAATTAATTATTCTATGGTTATCAAATCTAACGTTATTGTTAATTATTTTTTTTACTTTCTCTTACCTCTATATATATGTTAATATATAGAGAGAGAAAGTATTGGATTCATGTCAAAAATTCGATGTCGAGATTTTGATGGATCTTCACGTTTTGAGGTCCCCTGAATCCAAAAAAGTGGTTTTCGCGACATGGTCTGTCTGTCTGTCTGTGTGTCTGTGAACAAAATATCTCAAGAACGGAAAGAGCTAGGAGTTTGAAATTATATATTTAAGTTAGGCACTCCCATGGGACGTGACACGAAGCTTTTGAACAAAATAGACTAAAGAGTACTAGTACTTTACTGATGCAATTTTTCAGTTTTTTTCGATTTTCTCTAAATTTGATCCAACGATTTTTTTTTTAAATTAAAAAAATCAATTATTTTTTAGATGATCTTTAAAATGTATATTCTCATTTTGCCATTGAAATCTTCTGAAGACCACTTTACTCTTGTATTCCATAGAAAAGATAGGAGAAATGGTTGCCATGGTAACAAAATATAAACATTTTGCCATACTTATAAATTTTACATCTTGAATTCAAATGTTCCGTACTGTCGGAAACTAAATACATGTCGACACAAAAAATCTGGTGTGACAAGCACAGAACACGAATTTCGATTACCGAACGTAAGAGAAAGTTGTGTGCTGTGCGCCAGTCACACCAGATTTTTTCATAAAAAACGAGTAATTTGTAAAGTAAGAAGATTGAGTGAAAGATAGATGCAAGCCACAAAAAGAGGTTATGCATATTAAAATATGTCTATACTCTTATCTTGTTGTAATTTGAGCTGTAACTGGTGCTTGTTGGGTGCCAACTATCAGTTTAAAAAGAATCAGACTCTTCATTTCCAGCTCCCTTATTCGTACAAGTCGTTTGAACTCGAGAGGAATTTTCATTCACTCCAGATTTCGACGCCATTTTGCTGTGGCTTATGACTATCTTGCTTCTGAAACCATCACTAGCTGGCCAACTAAAGAACTTGCACTTATATGCCACCAACTATTGTAAAATCAAGGAACTTCTTTGAGTGGTATTAAAGAATGCAATGGCATGAATATCTCAAAAATGGCTTATGACTAAAGACCGGAAAAAAGCATAAAAAGATGGAAAAAAAAGTGCTTAAAAAAGCATAAAAAACTTGAATAAAATGTTGTTACATAAGCATAAAAGTTGAAAAAAAGCATCTCATAAGCAATTTTTACTCATACCAATGGCGTATACAAATTTTTTTTTAAAGAAACTAAATTTATTCCGCCCCACCCTGCAAAAAATTTTGTTTTTGCGGAACCAAATTTTTTCATCCTGCGGAAAAAACTTTTTTTACAGGGCTAAATTTTTTTTTTTTTTTTTTTTTTGCGCCCCCCCCCCCCTCCTTATATACGTTCCTGGTGTAAGCGTGTGTGAATGGGAAAAAAGTGTTTTTTAATAAAAAAAAAAAAAAATATATATAAATATTCGTAAAATAAGTTCAAATAAGCACGAAAGGGAAAAAAAAAGCATGAAAACTCAAAAAAAAGCATAAAAAATGCAATCTCAATACACTTAGTTTTTCCTAATTCGTATAGAAATTAAATATCTAATGGTTGCTTATAAAATTGAGCAATAAGCATTTTGCCGGTCTCTACTTATGACTATCTTCCACTAAGCACTTCAATTAATATAAGAATTTAAAATGAGTATGATGTAGAAGGAAAGCAAAAATTTTTTACTAGCATACTGTAAAATATTAATAAATAATTAATCTATAACATTGGAAAATATTCATCATGACAGTAACATAATGAAGATAAGCAGATGCAACCGAAACATCCAAAAAGCAGCAAAGTTCATCCCCGAGCAATTTTTGAAAAAAGTCCTCTGGAGACGATTTGTTTAAAAATATCTGAGGCTTAAATAAAAAGGAAAAAATATAAGAAATCCTAGCTAAAACGTTTTATCAACTTGAACTGAAAAAATTCTCTTATTTATTTATTATGACTTTTAGTAGATTTTAATGAACAATTTTATTCACACATTTAAGAGTTATGAGGGAAAGATAAAATTGTTTGTTAAATGAATGCGCATTAGTATTCAAAAAAAAAAAAAAAATTTAGACTAAAGGTCTCTCAGATGAGATGTCCTTTTTACTCTTTTGTCCCCTCTTGAGGAAATCGTCTCGAGCAACATAACACACACACCATATATTATTATTGATCCGTTGAACGTTTGCAACTGGAATGCCGTGAGAAACGCGCACAACGACATCTTCGAGAAAAGCGAACAGAGGACCCGAAAAACTCAGATCAATTTTACACAAAATCAAAGGATAATGGGTCTAAAAAGATATTACTTTCTCATATTTATATGTAATATATAATACCATTTTATAAAAAATTTGTATGTCCAGATTTTAGGGGAAATACACGTTTTGAGGTCCCTGAGTCCAAATAAGTAGGGTGTACAAAATTATCTGGCTGTGAACTAAATGTCGCAAAAAAGAAGAAGAGTCATGAGGTTGAAATTTTGTAGTTAGGTGCCTTCCTGGTAGGGAACATGGAGCTTTTGAAAAAAAATTGATCCAGTCAAGGTTTTTTTTTTCGATATTTTCAAATATAATTTTTGATAAAATATTTTTTAGGTTCTCTTTAAACCTTTACACTCGTATGTTGCCTTATAGTCGTCATCCTACATTAAAGGTGCGCGTCTCGAAAAACCGTTAAAACACGATTGACTCGAGGCGGCAAGAGATGGCGTTAGTGTTCCCCATAAGAATATAAGGGACTTCTTCTATTTCATTCTAGAGCTTCCAGCTAATTAATTAAGGGTAGAAAATTAATTATTTTTGAACACAATGATTACTAATTTAATTATCTACAACTTCTAGAGCTCCTTTTTTTAAAACATCTTTTATTTAATGCGATTAATTTTAAATTTTTTTTTTTTTTTTTTCGAAAATCAAAAAAAGGGCTTCTATTATTTGTAGATATTTTAAATAGCTTTAATTAAAAAAAAATTTGAGGTCGAAAGCTTCAAAATTGTGGCCGCTGGAAACTCCCAAAATTAGCACCCCGAGACGCTCACCTTAATATTATACATATAAGCTTATTACATTCTAGTGTGATTATCTTTGTCACTTGGGGGTAAGAAGCGATTTTTCGAAAATCCTAATCTAAGGACCCCAACTGGTCTATTTAGAGTAAAATTTTGATTGGCTTATCATTAATCAGTAAAGTACTATTAGTATTTGACCGATTTCTTTATTCAAAAGCTTTGTTCCCTGTCAGGGAACTATCTGTGCTTAGTCTCTAAAGAAGCTCAAGTTTCGGGTTTTTTTTTTTGAAATCCGGTACATAAATTGCCAATTTGGGGGGAAATAGATTTTTCATTTCTTGAATAACTTTTGACTTATTAAAGAAAATATAAATTTTTTGAAATTTTTCCATTTCGGGGATAACATTTTGATTAATCAATTTCTTAATAACTATTTAATTTGTTACCTTGTTTGCCTAGGATTCTTGGTCTTTAGACTCCAACTCCCCAAATGGAAAATTTTATATTTTAATTTCTCAAAAATTAAGCTTTAAAAATGGATTAAATAGATATATCTAGAGATTACCGAAGGTGAGAGGGGGAACCTGGGTCCTGTGCGGTCAGTCATACCAGATTGTTTTTCCTTTCTCTGTATACATGTATTTCAATTTAATGATTAGTTCAATAAATAAATTTTAACCCTTTTGACTAAACCATTTGTCCATTTCAAAATATTTTTTATAATCATACTAAAACCCCTCATAGCCAACAGAAC